>BQNB010145264.1:2489-16741 GCA_026074375.1 Tanacetum coccineum
TTGTCAAGGGAATGTCATCCCAACAGAAAAACAAGTTTTTCAAAGATGTCAAACACTACTTCTGGGATGACCCCTTCTTATTCAAAATCTGTGCGGATCAAATGATCCGGCGGTGTTTGCCACAATGGACCCACCGGGGGACATCACGGTACAAACCTCACCGCCAAAAAGGTCTTTGATGTCGGATTCTTTTGGCCTTCAATATATAAAGATGCACACGAGTTGGTTAAAAATTGTGACTTTCACAAAGGGATGAGATGCCTCAAAATTCCATCCAAGTTTGTGAAATCTTTGACGTTTGGGGCATCATCGTGGTTTAAAAAGAATTCTTGAAAGGACAGTGGGCGAAAATCGTGCCTCTTGGTCAGACAAACTGGATGACGCTCTCTGGGCCTTCCGTACAGCGTACAAAACACCCATCGGGTGTACTCCGTACAAGCTTGTATATGGAAAGACATGTCATCTGCCGATTGAGTTGGAGCACAAAGCTTACTGGGCCCTCAAAATGCAAGGTCCGTGAGTCCCGATACTAGTCTCTGTGGGGTGTCAAAAGCCTGGTCACTTAACCGCAAGGTTGGGATATGCCGAGACGAAAGTCGCTACATGGGATGATCTCGCCTTCAAACTCATTATTCTCGGGTGGAACGTGAAACATAGAATATCGTAAAACGTTGATCCATGGTTGAAATTCAAAATAGCACATACACCTTAAGATATAAATTGTCAGGAGTGAAAAGTTTACAAGTTGCAAATATGAGTAGTGTTAGCATTTTAACTCATAATTAACGGTGATTTCGTTTTAAGCTTGGTTTGGAATAAGTGAAAAGTCGGGAACGATGAATTTATCCTTTTTGGGGCATTCTCGGATCGAAATGCATCTTGTTCTATGATCCCTTAAAGTTATAAAATAACGAAAGTCAAATAAGTTAGTTGCTTAATGAAAAAAAATGAAAAATACAAAAATATGTGTAGATCTTTAAAAAATGGTAAAGACAGGGCTTTTCAAAACTTATGAGTCTTTAAATTCCCTTCGACGAACACTTAGCTACTTTTCGAGGTTACTAGTCGAGGGGGATCGAGATTCTTAGTTTTCTAAGTGCTTACTTCATAGCATTGCGTGAGGACACGACAATGTCTTAGTATGGGGGATTTTGGTATGCGTTTAATTACACATACCTTTCACCATTAAAATCGGACTTAAATGACCAAAAACGTACCAAAAATACATTGTATTTGTATGTTTTCACTTATATTGTGCAGGAAACGGATATCCGACAAAAGGACGAAAAACAAAGCCAGAAACGACAAAACCGGGCACGGAGTGGAAAAGCGTGGAAAAGCCAAAGTCAAATCAAAGTCAAAGTCAAAGTCAACTCCAAAAAGTCAACAGTCAAAGCCGAAGCCAAAATCGAAGAAACACTTAATGGGCCCACCCGTACCCATCTAATGGGCCGGGTCAGCCCATTAGTGCATTTATGAAGACCAAAAGGCCCAAATGCCTCTTATAAGCCCAACCGGCCCAAATTAATAAGTATAAGCCCAAAACCAATACACCATACAAGTTGAAGGGTTTGTTTTGCCATCTCCTCAAAGTTGTATTACCACTAAGGACTTAACTTGCAATCCCTCTTATAACAATTGGGGACCAAACCTGCCAAATCACCAAAATATATACACCACATAAGGACTTTACATGTAATTAACTCTTAAGAGTTGAGGGACCATTTATGCCAAATAACCAAACTCATACCCTGTCACTTTTAAAAACAGATAAACACTGTTTATCTTCTAAATCCTTTCCCGCCCAAAACCACCCATCACCATCTCCACCTCTATAAACCTCGAACACTGTTCATACCAAACAAAAACCTTCCCCCCCCCACATATCATAAGGTTACTTTCCATCTTACCCCACACCTACATGGCTCAAGTCCACCTTGGAAAATCCCTAAACTCTCATGGGCTACAAACTACTATACTCGGATCAAGATCAAATGAAGGGCTATGATGAAAAAACTTGGAAGACACATATTTTAAAAGGCTGAGATTACTTTGTGAACCCTCTCACACAAGAAAACCAAGTGCAATCGCCTCACACAGGAAACACACCTCAAAGGACTCCAAGACCTAATATTTCCCTATAAATAGTTAGCCATTTGTAAGCCTCCAAGGCATCTAGTATTTTTAGCTTATATTTTTATGTATTTGCAAATTTAATGTACTCTCTTTTAAATTAATGAAAAAGTTTCAAGGTTTTATGTTCTAAATTTACTTGTTCTTAAGTCCTACATTGTTATAACCACTTTGAAAAAAGACATTCTTAAGTTTAGTATACATAATCTAAGCGGTAAAAACTTATATGGCTTAAGCTTAATCATAGCTTGTAGTCATTTAAGCAACTAGTTCTCAAAATTTACCAAAAAATTCAAGAAAGCAAATGGAGCACAGTGTATTCTGGATGGCTGTGGTTTTAGAGCCTCATGGGAGGCAATAGGTTTGTTATTGGCTACTGAAATCAAGAGGAAAAGCTTAAGGAACTTGTAAGTTCCTTATTTTCATTTTCTTAAAAAGTTACTGTAGCATTGCTTAATTTTTGCTTATTGTGCTTATCTCTTGTTATTTCCTGCTAACTTGTGCTTATTTATATCATATCTTGTTAGTTGAAGCTGCCTTATTGTTCTTGTCATCTTATTTCATTGTTTTCTTAGTTTCTGTCTTTTATAGCTATTTTCTATCATATTCTTGATATTGCTTAAAAGTGCTTATTCATGTGGTTTTATTATTGCTTACTGCTTATTAGTCTATGATGGTTATCTGTTTTCCTTTATCTTTGCATAAATCCTAGTAAGTCAGCTTAAAATTTGTCATTTTCAGACTTAAAGGGGTGTTTGGGATAATAGCCCAAAGTGGGTCATTTTGGGTTTAAAACCATTCTGGTCTTTGGGTCGCTTTTGACAAGACATTTCTAAGCAAAAGTAATTTGTTTTTCAAAGTTTTTGGTTCTAAAAAGTTGATTTTAAGTTTTTTTAAAAATTGTCTTATAAATTATTTTGATAACACAGTTAGATAAGTTATGGTTTCATTTGATTTTCAAAACCAGCTTTTAGTGTTAGTTTAGTGTCATTTTTCAAGTGTCAAAAGAGTGTTTAGAATCCTTTTAGGTTTACTTTTTCTATTCTTAAAATCTGTCAAACTTTTTAAGTTAAATTTTCAGTTTCAAATAGCCTTTTTCATCTCTAATTTTCAGTCATTAAAATTTGTTTTTAGCTTTCAAAATTTTGTTTACAAGCTCACTAGGAGCTAGATTTCATCTGTTTTAGCTAGGTTTTAAAAATAGAGCTTATTAGCCAGCTTATTCATAAGCTGGCTTTTAGCCTCATTTTCCTTGTCAAGCTTGCCCTGGTGCAAACAGCCTAGTTGGCACACCCTTTTTCTAGCTTATTGGGTTCCCACATTTTAGCTTCTTGGCATTTCTAGGAAAACCATAAGCCCATCTATAATCTTTATAAGCCTTAAGCCCTGAGACCCTCTCTAGGTGGCTTATTTTTAAGCTCATAGTTTGCCCTTTGACTGTTTTGAATGCTAGTTTAAGCTTATAGCTTATTTTGATTTTTGGCTTTTTTGGATTATTTCTTTGGCTTATCTTTATTTTAGTAGCTTATTAGGTGTTAGGGGTATCTGCTTTAGTTTAGTTTTCCCCTTGCTTTAGCTTATTTGCCCCTTAATTAGCAAAACAGTTAGCTTATTTCCTGCCTTAGTGTTAAATAGTACAAACTGCCTTTTTAGTTGCCTCTTTTTGTGCTTATCTTTCATCTCTTCTTTGCTTATTTTTGTTTCTCCTAGCTTATTAGGTTTAAGTGATTAGCTGTTTTTACTTAGTTTGCTTTTGCTTTGCTTATTTGCCTTGGAATTAGCATAGAAGATTAAGCCCTTAAGCCTTAGAGTTAGAAATAGCAATCTGTCTGTCTTTTTTTTGTGCTTTTCCAGCTTATTTATAAGCATTCAAAAATAGTTGTAGTTATAAAAAATGTTTAGCCTTATGTGTTTAATAAGTTTGTAAAAAAAAGTTACTGTAGCATTACAAAAAAGAGCATCAGTGGGACTCGAACCCCTGACCTCTCGTTCAACAGCACACGCTCTTACCAATTTGCTTCAATAGCTCATCCAACCAAGTTCTACACAATTAATTATTAAAGCACTTTTTAGCCATTAAGCCCATGAGCACGTTTAGCTTTTTAGTAGCTTATTTATAAGCTGTCTTTTTCCGTTTTTAATTTTCATAGATTCTACTCATCTTAAGCTATTTTCTGTAATTTTTTGAGATTTTTCTAAAAACGTTTAGTATATTTTTTCATTTATTTTCTTTTAAACTGTTTTTAATTAATTAAAAATTAAATAAAAATATAAAAAAATTCATTTTTAGAAAATTTTATTTTATCATATTGCACTTTGGAAAAATAGAAAAACTTTCGTAGGGTCATTTTGTAAATTTTTGTTTTTTAAAGCTTGGGTTTCGGGCCCGGTTTTCGTTTTCTTCGTTTTTAACCCTTGTAAGCTTCCGTTTTAGAATTTTCTTTCATTTTTCTTTTAGTTTAGTTATTTTAAATTAGAAAAACCAAAAAAATTAATTTAGGGTTTAATTTTTAGATAACTTAGTTTTTTTTAATTCGCGTTTTTACGTTTCCGTTACGTTTTAGGTTTAAATCATTCTAGCTTTCGTTTTTAGGTTTCCCTTAATCTTTTTTGCATTTTAATTAGAAAAATCAAATCCAAATCTTTTTCAAATATTTTCATTGAAGCCATTGTTATTCAATCAAAACCGACTCTTGACTTTCCAATCTCATCTTCGTTGGGGATAAACGACCAGGGAATTTTCTATACCTACTTTCGGTTTCATTGATTTTCTTGCGTAATTATCATTATTATATATTTATAAAAGTATTATATTATTTATTTATTTAAAAAGGGTTAATCAAAAAGAACCAATCAGGAACGTTGTCTTTTTGGTTACGATTGTCCGCTCAGTTCCGTGTTTCTCTAATTCCATGACCCGTGTTGCAATCAAGACTTTTTAATTTTCCACAAACTTCACTAATTTTCAACAAAACAATATCTTTGTTGTGAAAAACTGCGTGGGTCTCATGAGGACTTTCAGTGTCAAACCGTTGACCAAAATTCTATGAACCTTATCATTGATATAATTCTATTTCTTTCGGTTTGGACCAATTTCCAACACCCGTGTTTCCCGTCTTCAATCAACCCCTTCAAGCATCAAGTACAGAAATGTTGCAACTAGAGAAAACCTAATGATCGCTATACAAGCCTTTCTAAATGAGTATGATCATATTTCTACCTCACTTAAAGGAAAGTGCATGTCTTTAGCGCTAGCTGAGGAGAGATTTCTTAAAGTTAGCATGCTTTGGATAGTAGGGACAAAATTCAACCAGGAGAATGTTTAAAGAATATGTACTTAACTTCTTTATATTTGCAAAATTCTTAATATATTGCAACTAAAACAAGAAGAGCAGGCAGCTAAAATTGTACTCCATGTTGGAAAGCCTCCTATTTTCTATGATGACGATGATGTCGATGACGTGGAAATTCTTTCTTTAAAAGATATTATTTTGAGCTTCCCTCTTCAGTTTCAATCGCACCCGACTACGGATACGGGACTCTCTCATAATGGAGGTTGAGCATTTTTTTTTAACCACATTCAGAAACGGAATTTAGACAAAGAAAATGAGTCTATGTTAGGGACTTTACCTAACCCCAAGATGAGTCTGAGGATTATCCGATAATGAAGGAGTGTGATGTGCCCGTTTGTGATGATTATTCTCCTAATTTTCCGACTTTCTCAAAATCCTCTCTTTGCTTCTACGACGATTTTACCTTAGTGACGACGAGTCATTTTCTGAGGAGGACGTTCTGAAGGAAAATTTCAAAAAATTTATTCGAACCCACTTTTTGATTTTGGCATGAAGATATCATTTCTAGTAATTAGATCCGGCTTTATAATGAGATCAAATTCAATTCCACAAGGAGATGATAATGTCCTTTAATGCCGCGTCTGATCTTATAGTAATCTTTGCTTAATTGAGATACTTCGTTTGTTTCTTCTCCTATGTTTGTTTCTCTTCTCGAGGAGTTCTCCGGTGAACTCGCTCATATCGATTTGTTTTATCCAGGAAATTGATGAAAGCCGACTTTGATCCAGAGGATGAAATTGTCTTGTTGAGAAATTTTTATATGATAATTTCATATCCTCCCTTACGGAAGACTTATTCTAAAAATTCAGATGTTGTGATCGAATTTTCACTTCCATCTCCTATCCCTGGTGAGGATAGTGACAATCTTATGGAGGTGGTTTGATTTCTTTTCTTGCTCCGAATGACTCAATACAACATGAGTATTGAGAATGATGACTATGACTCGAAGGGGGTATTCTTTTTTCTTGAAGAATTACTTAGCAATGTTTCCCTTTCCCTTCATGAAAATCGAGTCATTTCATTTTGATCGTTTTATAATCCATAATCTCCTCGTAATACGCTACGAAGCCACCGGATGATGTTGGAATTCACTTTGTTATTGAGCCCGATATGAGAATTTATGGACCTATAAAGTGGGGATGTATATTTAAGAAACTTATGTTCTTATGCCTAAGTATTTTTACCCACCCTTCCCATCATTGTCAGTGATTGAACTTTTCTTCCATTTTTATCAAAAATGTGAACAAAGTTGTCCAATTATGGTATTCTTCGCTTCTAATGAGGTGAAATATATCATCTCTTATCTGTTGGGCTTTAAAAGATTTCCAGATCATTTCTTATTTTTTCTGAAAGCGATGATGAATGTTATGGAGGGGACAGTCCTATCTTGGATGTTCCATTTCTCCTTTCTATCCTCTTGACCAGCCAAGTATGGGGGATCGAGTCAAGCTTACGTGACTCGTTAATAAAACAGCGCTTCGTGGGTGGCAAAACCATGATATATCCTATATAATTATAGTTAGTAGTAATAAATAAGTGTAACGTGAGAGGATTCGCCTCTTCCATTCTCGTGTTTCGTGGTTTGTGTGTATGTCCAGGATTGTCACGGATTATGAAGACTCTCGTTCTTGTGGTTTTGTCCTTTCGTTCACTCGAGCTTCAAATTAGCATGATTTTGGGGAATCCAATATCCTAAATCTTATCGATAACGTTTATCTTTGAGCATACTTAATAAACGACTTTAGATTTAAGTAGAGCACCTTTCCTAAAACATTGAGGGACAATGTCTAGTTCTAGTATGGGGATCTATCGATTTGATTATGCTGCAGTGTAGTTTTCATGTTAATCCGTTTTTATACCAAAATACCAAAAATAAAAAATAAAAAATTTTCAATATTTAAAATAAGTGTTTTGTCACAAGTTTGACTTTTCTGTTGGGCTAGAATAAGAATAAGTTTTGACTCGATCGAGCGTGTTGAGCTTTAGCTTTATCCTTTAACCTTTATAAAACTTGTCTATGCTAGTTTATTTGGACTAAGCATTTAGCGGATCTTTTTATTAAAGATTTTAATTATGCGAAGAACGAGGAAATGATATGTTAAATATAAGTTTGATTGCTAAACAAGGAATTATTTTGAAATCTTAAGAGCTTCATAAGTGTAATTTAGGCTTTTTTCTCCCTTAAGCTCCTAACCTGGACTAATAATAAGTGCCTATTTTCGAAAATTAAACTTAAATCAACAATTTCTTGAATTTGAAGACTTTGTTAATGTAATCGATAACATTAATTTATTTAGTCTTAGTTCAACTATATAATTATTACCTCATTTCTTTAAACACTTTATATTACCTACGATATATTGAGGAAAAAATATTTTTAGAAAATTTAAGTATATTGTTGAACTAAGACTAAATAAATTAACTGTTACGAATTACATTAACAAAAGCTTCTAATTCAAAAAATTGTTGATTTAAGTTTAATTTTCGATAAATGCATTTATTAATAGTCAAGTTAGAGATTATGGGTGGAAAAAAGCCATAATTACACTTATGAGTCTTAAGTTTCTACAATAATCCTTGTTTAGCATCAAATTATATTTAACACTATCATTCTCGTTCTTCGCAATTAAAAAATCTTTTATAAATGATCCGCGATATGCTTAGTCTAATAAACTAGCTTAGACTAGTTTTATAAAGGTTAACTGGATATAAAGCTAGAGCTTCAACTAAGAGCTCAACACGCTCGATCGAGTCAAAATTTATTCTTATTCTACCCAGCAGAAAAGTCAAACATTGTGACAAAACACTGATTTTATTTTTGAAAATTTTTTTATTTTTTTTATTTTTGGTATTTTGGTGATAAAAACGGGATTACGTGAAAACAATGACTGCAGGCATAATCAAATCGATAGATCCCCCCATACTAGAACTAGACATTGTCCTCAATGTTTTAGGAAAGGTCTCTACGTAAATCTAAAGTCGTTTATTAAGTATGCTCAAAGATAAACGTTAGTCGATAAGATTTAGGATATTGGATTCCCATAATCATGCTAAGGATTGAAGCTCGAGTGAACGAAGGACAAAACCACGAGCACGAGAGTCTTCATAATCCGGGACAATCCTGGACATACAACACAAACCACGAAACACGAGAAAGGAAGAGGCGAACCTCCTCACGTTACACTTATTTATTACTACTACTATAATTATATTAGGATAAGCATGGGTTGCCACCCACGAAGCGCTTGTTTATTAATGAGTCACTAAGCTTGACTCGATCCCCCATACTTGAGCTAGTCAAGGAGGATAGAAATGGAGAAATGGAACATCCAAGATAGGACTGTCCCCTCCATAAATCATCATCGGGCTTTCAGAAAAATCAGAAATGATCTGGAAAGCTTTAAAGCCCCAATGAGATAAGAGATGAGGAGATTTCTCCTCATTAGAAGCAAGAATACCATAATTGAAAACTTTGTTCTCATTTTCGGATGAAAATGGAAGCAAAGTGTCAATCACTGGACAATGGTTGGGATGGGTGGGTAAAATACTAGGCATAAGAACATAATGTTCAGAAATATCATCCACCACTTTAGTAGTCAAAATTCTCGTATCGGGCTCAATATCAAAGTGAATTCCATCATCATCCGGTGGCTTCGTAGGAGGACGAGGAGATGATGGATCATAATAACGATCAAAATGAAATGACTCATTTTCATGAAAGGAAAGGGAATCATTGATAAGCAATTCTTTAAGAAAAAGAATATCCCCTTTCGAGTCGTAGTCATCATTCTCAATACTCGGTGGTATCGAGTCATCCGGAGCAAGAAAAATATCAATCTCCTCCATAAGAGTGTCACTATCCTCAACATGGATAGGAGATGGAGGGAAAGATTCGATTACAACATCCGAATTTTTAGAATTAAGTTCTTCCAGAGGTTGAGGAGATGAATTATCATACAACAATTTCTCAACAAGACGAATTTCTTCCTCTGGATCAAAGTCGGCTTCATCAATTTCTGGAGAAATCAACGAGAAGAGAATCAAACTTAGGAGAAGAAACTATCGAAGTATCTCAATTAAGAAAAGATTCTATAAGATCAGACGCGACATTAAAGTGATCATTATTATTTCCTTGTGGAATTGAATTGATCTCATTATAAAGCGGATCTATCTTACTAGAAATGATTTCTTCATCAAATTCAAAAAGAGGGTTCGAATAAATTTTGAAATTTTCCTTCAAAACGTCCTCCTTAGAAAATGACTCGTCGTCACTAGAGGTAAAATCGTCGTTAGAATCAAAGAGAGGATTTGAGAAAGTTGTAAAATTAGGAGAATAATCATCACAAACGGGCACATAACACTCACTTTCATTATCGGATAATAGGAGGCTTCCAATATGGAGTACAAATTTTAGAAAGGCTTGTATAGCGTTCATTAGGTTTTCTCTAGCTTGCAACATTTCTGTACTTGTTGCTTGAGGGGTTTGATGAATGATGGGAAACTGCGGGGGTTGGAATTGGTCAAAACCAAAAGAATTAGAATTATAGCAATGAGTAGGTTCATAGAAATTTTGGTTCAACGGTTGACACTAAAAAGTCTCATGAGGACCCCCGCAGTTTTTCACAACAAAGATATTGTTGTTGAAAATTAGGTGAAGTTTGTGGAAAATTATCAAAGTCTTGATTGTAACACGGGTCTGGATTAGAGATAAACGGAACTTGAGGCGGACAATCGTAACCATAATGAGCATCGTTCCTGATTGGTTCTTTTTGATTAACCCTTTTTATATAAATAAATATATAATACTTATAAATATATAATAAGGATAATTACCAAGAAAATCAATGAAACCGGAAGTGGTATAGAATATTCCTGGGTCGTTTATCCCTAACGAATGTTGAGTTGGAAAGTCGAGAGTCGGTTTAAATAAAAATGCTTGAATGGAAAATATTTGGGTTTGATTTTCTAAAACTACAGGAAAAATAAAGCAATCTACACTAAAAACGAGAAAATTACACAAATTATACTAAAAATGAAAACGGGAAGCTAAAACGACACACTAACAACCCTAATTTTTCAAAATTAAGCCTAAACTTATTTTTTCACTTTTAATGGACTTAATTTGACTAAAAAGGAAGTTTAAAGAAAACTAGAACAAAAACGGAGCTAAATTGAGCTAGAAAGTACGAAAAACAAGCACGGGAACGAATCCCGCTCTTTAAAAAACGAAATTTTGCAAAAATGACCTTACGAAAGTCTTTCTATTTTTCCTAAGTGTAATATGACAAAAGAAAATTTTCTAAAAAAGAAAAATATTTTTTTTGATTTTTATTTAATTTTGAATTAATTAAAAACAGTTTGAAAGAAAATAAATGAAAAAATATACTAAACGTTTTTAGAAAAATCTCAAAAAATTACAGAAAATAGCTTAAGATGAGTAGAATCTATCAAAATTAAAAACGGAAAAAGACAGCTTATAAATAAGCTACTAAAAAGCTAAACGTGCTCATGGGCTTAATGGCTAAAAAGTGCTTTAATAATTAATTATGTAGAACTTGGTTGGATGAGCTATTGAAGCAAATTGGTAAGAGCGTGTGCTGTTGAACGAGAGGTCAGGGGTTCGAGTCCCACTGATGCTGTTTTTTTGTAATGCTACAGTAACTTTTTTTTACAAACTTATTAAACACATAAGGCTAAACATTTTTTATAACTACAACTATTTTTGAATGCTTATAAATAAGCTGGAAAAGCACAAAAAAAATAAGACAGACAGATTGCTATTTCTAACTCTAAGGCTTAAGGGCTTAATCTTCTATGCTAATTCCAAGGCAAATAAGCAAAGCAAAAGTAAACTAAGTAAAAACAGCTAATCACTTAAACCTAATAATCTAGGAGAAACAAAAATAAGCAAAGAAGAGATGAAAGATAAGCACAAAAGAGGCAACTAAAAAGGCAGTTTGTACTATTTAACACTAAGGCAGGAAATAAGCTAACTGTTTTGCTAATTAAGGGGCAAATAAGCTAAAGCAAAGGGAAAATTAAACTAAGGCAGATACCCCTAACACCTAATAAGCTACTAAAACAAAGATAAGCCAAAGAAATAAGCCAGAAAAGCCAAAAATCAAAATAAGCTATAAGCCTAAACTAGCATTCAAAACAGTCAAAGGGCAAACTATGAGCTTAAAAATAAGCCACCTAGAGAGGGTCTCAGGGCTTAAGGCTTATAAAGCTTATAGATGGGCTTATGGTTTTCCTAGAAATGCCAAGAAGCTAAAATATAGGAACCCAATAAGCTAGAAAAAGGGTGTGCCAACTAGGCTATTTGCACCAGGGCAAGCTTGACAAGGAAAATGGGGCTAAAATCCAGCTTATGAAAAAGCTGGCTAATAAGCTCTATTTTTAAAACCTAGCTAAAACAGATGGAATCTAGCTCCTAGTGAGCTTGTAAACAAAATTTTGAAAGCTAAAAACAAATTTTAATGACTGAAAATTAGAGATGAAAAAGGCTTTTTGAAACTAAAAATTTAACTTAAAAAGTTTGACAGATTTTAAGAATAGAAAAAGTAAACCTAAAGGGATTCTAAACACTCTTTTGACACTTGAAAAATGACACTAAACTAACATTAAAAGCTGGTTTTGAAAATCAAATGAAACCATAACTTATCTATCTGTTTTATCAAAACAGTTTATAAGACAATTTTAAAAAAAAACTTAAAATCAACTTTTTAAAACCAAAAACTTTGAAAAATAGATTAATTTTGCTTAGAAATGTCTTGTCAAAAGTGACACAAAGACCAAAATGGTTTTAAACCCAAAATGACCCACTTTGGGCTACTATCCCAAACACCCCTTTAAGTCTAAAAGTGACAAATTTTAAGCTGACTTACTAGGATTTATGCAAAGATAAAGGAAAACAGATAACCAGCATAGACTAATAAGCAGTAAGCAATAATAAAACCACAGGAATAAGCACTTTTAAGCAATATAAAGAATATGACAAAAAATAGCTATAAAAGACAGAAACTAAGAAAACAATGAAATAAGATGACAAGAACAATAAGGCAGCTTCAACTAACAAGATATGATATAAATAAGCACAAGTTAGCAGGAAATAACAAGAGATAAGCACAATAAGCAAAATTTAAGCAATGCTACAGTAACTTTCTAAGAAAATGAAAATAAGGAACTTACCGGTTCCTTAAGCTTTTCTTCTTGATTTTAGTAGCCAATAACAAACCTATTGCCTCCCACGAGGCTCTAAAACCACAGCCATCCAGAATACACTTTGCTCTTTGCTTTCTTCTTTTTTTTGTGGTATTTTTTGGATTTTTGGTATTTTGACAGAAAATTAATTAAACTTGAATAAAAGCTTCTTTGTCATTTAAGAGCTTATATAAAAGCTTAAAAACAAGTATTTAAAAGACAAGGTATTAAAATGACAAGAATTTTAAAGAAAACAGTAAATGGCATAAAAATTAAAGAACAAGAATTTAAAATGGCAATTAAATTAAAAGACAATATTAAAAATGGTACAAATGTTTGATTACAAGCTTTTGCCTTAAATACCAAAAATTCGACCCAAGCTAAAGGATTACGAAAGCTACTATTTATACTAAACTAGGAGGTCTTCATATGTGTTTCTTCATAGAGAGGGTTGGCAGCTGTTTTTGTTGTGTGAGAGGAGTCTTAAAGTCATCTTAGCCCTTGTAAATCCTTGGAGCCCAAGTAGAGTAATCTCAACCGTTTGAAATCATTGGCCAATGGTTGTACTTAGGATTGCCAGCTTGGCCTTGTTGGTTTGTGAGGTGGGGAAGAGTGGTGGTGACATTTTTGGCCGGATGTGAACAGTGCCCAAGGTGTGAGAGGTGTTATGAAAGTGACAGGGAAGGAAGGGAAAAAATGGCGGGTAAATGGTGTTTTGAGTTAACAGGTAAAAAGGTTTTGGGTATAGGCAAAACGAGCCCCTCATCTTGATATATATATATATGTTTACAATGAAAGTCCAAGTAGTGGGTTAAGTTTAGGGATATGCCATATTTGGCCCTTCTGTTTATATGTGGTTATTGCAAGTGAAGTCCTTATGGTAAATATAACTTTGATATGTTGGCAGAAATGCCCCCTGAAGTTTATTTTGGGCTAAAAGAAGTAATGGGCTTGGATTTGGTCTTCATATGTACCCTTAATGGGCTACCCCGGTCCATTAGATGGGTAAGGGTAGGCCCATTAAGGTTTTCTTCAATTACGGCATTGGGTTTGACTTTGACTTTTCTTGGATTGACCATTTGGTTTACTTTTACTGACTTTGGCTTTGATTTGACTTTGGCTTTTCTACGCTTTTCCATTCCGTGCTCGGTTTTGTCGTTTTTGGCTTGGTTTTTAATCCTTTTGTCGGATATCCGTTTCCTGCATAATATAAGTAAAACATACAAATACAATGTATTTTTGAGTACCTTTTTGGTCATTTAAGTCCGGTTTTAGTAGAAAAAGGTTTGTGTAATTAAGCACATACCAAAATCCCCCATACTAAACTATTGCTTATCCTCACACAATGCTATGAAGTAAGCACTTAGAAAACTAAGAATCTCGATCCCCCTCGACTAGTAACCTCGAAAAGTAGTTAAGTGTTCGTCAAGGGGAAATAAAGAATCAATAGCTTCGACAAGCCCCGTTTTTACCATTTTTATATATATACACTAACTACCACTAATATTTTTGTATTTTTTCATTTTTCTAATTTTTTTTGTATTTTTCTTTATAGCAACTAAC
>BQNB010145265.1:0-15143 GCA_026074375.1 Tanacetum coccineum
AGTTTTGTCAAGTAACGTTTCTTCATGATATGCTACAGAAGTCTATCAAATGCCAATAAGTAGATATTCCAACTGGTAGAAAGAAAGTCCACAAAATCAAAAGGCAAAGAGGAAAATAATGCATCTTTAATTTCCACCAAGATTAAAGAGTATCAATAACATGGTGTACACACATTTTTTTTCCATTTATCAATAAAGTACACCCACACATGCACAGAGATGCATATTTAGTGGTAGATGGTAAAAAAATGTGTGTATAAATCACATCCCTTTATCAAAGTGGATATCTATAGAAAGATTATTAAATGCTCGTCGTGACCGTATATTTTTTTCGCTTAACGATTAACGGTTTGTGATATATTAATATTTGAAAGATAAAATGAGTTTTGAGTTTGATCTTATCCATTATATCAAGATGAAAATAAAAGGTGAGGATTAATCACTAAATAAAAAAGTTAAATCTTACTAAAAAGTAATTGAAGTTTATTAAAAAGAAACAATTTGAACCAAATACTAATGCAATAAAATTTTTGGAACCAAATACTAATGCCATTATTGTGAAATAATGAACAAGAACATATAAATTAAAGAAGAGAAGTATGAAAAGAAGAGAGAATTATTATTATTGATTATTTGTAATCATATTAATTTATGGATAGTCTTTAATAAAAATGTTAATGGCGTAAAACACAACTCTTTAAAATTACATAAATTTGAAATTGATTTTTTGTACGACTTGTATAAGTGGTGTATAATCTCTTAATAAGATTCGTAAAATGTTTGTGATACATGAAAAAAAAATTCCTGGTGATATATGCAATCTTTGCTAAATGATACTTTTGTCATTTTTATGTAGAATGTTAAATTTAAAGCTTTGAAATATTGATTTTGTTGTTCTTGATATATCGGGAAAAAACCATTTCCCTTGGACTTTTCATGTTGAGTTCCATTCAACTTTAAGGATAATCAATCAAAGCTGAAAATAAGGCCTCTTTATAAGAGTGTGCCACAATAGTGGTATTCCCCCATTTTTTATGATGATCTAAAAAGGGAATACTTAACGATGAAAGATTCGTTAAATCTCGCTATCCACCTTCGATTTCAATACGTTCCCGTCTAGTCCCCCTTTTGATTCAGACGCATTCCGGGGGCAGCCCTCTGAGGAACTTTTGCCTCAAATCCATCAAGAGCTTACACCTTAAGATGCATAAAAAAAGTATAAGCGAGTTCGGTCTCACAATTTTTGTGTTAGATCTGAATTAAAAAAATATCTAACAGTGAAAGATCCGTTAAATGTATGTCAAAATCAAAAAAAAAATTGACCATCAAAAGCAGGAAATTCTTGTAAATGCAAGCACATTTTTGCAATATTGAGTATTGCATCTGAATGATGAAAAGAAACCATGTGATGAGATGGTTAATGCCTCAAATATGCTCATATATCAAGAATGATGCTTTGATACAAGTTTCTTTAAACAAAGCAATGAGTATGCTTTAAGAAACACGATAAACATGTTTACTAAATTTACTCTATTCACTCAACTGAATGTGACTCAAATACGATGATCATGTAGATATCGTGATAGACGTGGTGAATTTAATTAGTGTCGTGTTAATTCAAAGAAACTGGTTGGCAACCTCAAGTTGCATTATTAAAGTTGAGCAGATCAACATAAAGATCTTCATTCCTTCAAGTGAATGAGATAAAATGATCAATATACGATCATCATCCCCTCATGTAAATGTGATAATGTAATGATAAATGTTTAAAGATCATTTATCATGGTAAAAGATATGGTCTAGGTAGTATGACAATGGCAAACTACTAGTAGTGGCAAAAATAAAATAAGAAAGGAGCAAACAAAAATATTATTTATGCAAAAGTGCAATGTGATGTATGCAAAGTATAAGTGTGTCAAAGATATTACACACTATATTCATATATGTAAGAATCTATGCTAACACATTTTGCTCTGTAAAAAAAATATAAAATTGTCATGAGGAACGAAGTTCGATATTTAAAGGAACATTATACTTTGTCTCTGTCCACGACTGGCATTCTAACAAAGATTAGTAAAACTTAAATCATGCCAAACATAATTTTAGTGAGCAATAATTATAATATTTTTGGCATGACAGGTTCTACCATCCTGAGTCATTAATGATGCGAAAACTATTGAAGAATAAGGTTCTTCAATCTAATCTTATCTCTCAAAAGAAGTTGATTTATTCATCTATCTTTTTTTTTTTGAACGGCAAAACTTTTATTAGAAAACTAGCAAGAGGCTAGAAGGATTACATACTAATACACATGGGGCTTTTAAGCCAAGAAATCCAGTTTAACCGAGACTTAGACCTGCTATTCATCCATAAAAAAGACATTTGGACCACATCATCAAATAAGGAATCCGGTTTAGAAGTGGGATCGCTGAAAAGAAGGCGGTTTCTGAACTTCCAAACAAGCCACCACATCACGTAACAAGATCCTTCAAGAAAAACCTTCAAGAGTTTAGGAAGGCGAATACTAGACAGCCAAGATATCCACTCGTTATAAGAGTGAAAGCTAGAAACGTCTAGCTCCCACCAAGTCAGAAGACGGCGCCACACTTTTCGAACCATCGAGCAAGAAAAGAAAATATGATCGGAGTTTTCTACTGCTCGGTTGCAAAGAGGACATAGAATAGACGGAATGTCAATTCCACGAAGAGACATGTTACATCTTGTAGGCAAAGCATCCAAACAAACCTTCCAGGCGAACACATTTATTTTTATGGGAAGAATCCTTATCCAACGAGTCGCAGCATCTGCTTTAGGGAGAAGAAGATCATCAATGTAGGCGCGCGAAGATTTGACAGAAAACAAACCAGAGCCTTCTAAACTCCAACTCCAACGATCCTCAATGTTTGAGAGGACAAGACCACGAACTGATTGGCAAAGCAAATTAAAGGATTCTTGTTCTATTCCCCCTCTTGGAGGACGGCGAAAAGAGAGATAAAGAGAAGAGAGCCCAAGTTTATCAGCCACACTAATGGATTTGCTCTCTTCAAGAGCATACAGCCTCGGAAATTTTTCTTTAAAAGGAATACTACCAATCCAAGAATCAGCCCAAAAAGAAGTGTTAACCCCATTACCAATTTTTTTTCGAATAAATTGGAGAAAATCAATACCTTTATCTTTGAGCGAATTGACAGCTTGAAGGATATCAGACCAGATGGATCGCCTATTCGGCTTAACTGTGAGCCCAATAGCTCCATGGAAACCAAACAAAGCTTTGATGAAGGTAGACCACAACGACGAGCCATCCGAAAAGAAGCGCCAAACTAAATTGGGGACTTAATCTCTCAATATTCTAGAAAGAAAACAAATGGATATATGTAGGCATACAAATCCATTGTATGAACCATTTAGAGTTTAAAATCGATGCATCGTCTAAATGGTCATCAAATCGCAACCTCAAGTTTGCATGATTAATAGCTCAAAACGAGCCTAACATTCCAGAGTAAGTGTTTCATCATGAATATCCGATGAATTACTTCTAAATTTTCAATGATATTTGAGAGAAATTTATTTGTTGTTGTATGGGGCCATATTATAATATACACAACAACAAAATTAGCATCATGCCAATATGGTATTATAAATCCTCCCCTTTATAATTGGTTTTGGTTATAAACCAAACATATCTCATTTCAGTTTTTTTGTGCAAATTACTCTACCTAAATTCACATATACGGGATATAGAAGAAGAATAATTCCTTCAGGAGGAGAGAAGTAACTGCAAATTAAGAATGAATTATTATATTTTATTGATCCTCGAAAGAAATTTTATGAATTTATTATTCAATGGATAATCTAATAGCCATACATAAATATTGGCCAAAAACAAAATTTCAGCTACTCATGCTCTGATTATAAGTTGTCCCTCAAGGACACTATTTTATTATGACATGCCTCAAGCATGATAGACAAATCGATTCCAAATAAAATCCTTGTGATGAAAAATATGGAGCATGAAAACAAGATGGTTTTTGTCGAGTATAAAAGACCCATGATAGTCCTCCATAAGAGAAACACTAGACAATTAAGTTTCAAAGAACCTCAGATAGCTAAGAATCTCAATAATTTCTATCATTGTCTTGAATTATATGAGAATGGAATTCGGAAACAAAACGAAGTCGATAAATTTGTCACATACAATATATTGCTTCTATTATAGCATGATGTGATCATAAATCAATTAAAATCCAAATGTGCGCTCAACAATGATTGATCAACCAAATAAAGACATAGTATCTTGCAATACTAAAGCATTGGAACGTGAAGTACAATACACGTCAATGTTATAATCTATTGGATAATACAATAGCTTTTTGTGGCAAAACCGAAATAAAACTCTAAAGTTATTTGTTTTTAATACTTGAATTGTGAAATAAATAAATACACAAAACAATAAGTTGATTATTTAGAGACGTATAATCTCATGGTGGATGTAAATATCTTATTGATATTTTATGAGATAAGTATTTATTTTTCCCTAAAATGGGGTTTATTAGAGCTTTCATATTCTACGAAGGTTATGTAATGCCTCAAGCATGGCTAACAACTTTAACTTCTAGAAATAATTAATAAAGTTCTCAATAACTTTATATGGATCAAAATCATTTTTGTCACATTATATAAATTGCTTTTGCATATGTCTCTAAGAAATGAGTGGTCCTCAAGTGCCATACATAAGTGCAATTGAGGTTTTGATGTTAATTCTGCAATTAATATGCGTCATAAGAGTATATTTTCTCTTTTAACATTTGTACATGTATTGTATACTTTCTAACCAATTCATTTAATATTGGGTTGGAAGCTACACATATATTTTGTCATCTTTACATGACTTATTCTTAACATCAACAATTTGGTGGACTTCATTATAAAGTTGTTGCCAACAAAAGTATGCTGAGCAACGCACATTTAAAGATTAGTCATGGCGATGCCTTTGATTAAACATACATAAATTAAAGAGGAGCATTATGCGCACTGCACTCTTTTTTTCATCAAGTTTTTTTTATCCCATTGGGTTTTTTCTTGATAAGGTTTTTAATGAGGCAGTCTATAACGTATAATGAACGATGAATATCCAAAGAAGAGTATTGTAAATATGATGGGCTTATGGGCTTATGGCTATTCATCATAATCTTTAAAAGCAAGTTAGGTTTTCTTATTAGCCACATATTAAACACATACTTTCGATTTCCATGCAACACATATATAACATAGATTTTTAGATAGATAGTAAAAATAAACTATACGTCTATACTACACATCTAAACTAAAAATAAATAGATGCATCACATTCCATTAAGGCAACATATCTAATCTTGATTATATTACGATGTTGATATATGTTATTAGTATGTCAATAGTGCGCGTCGTTGATGGATTACAATCTCTCTCTCTGCAGCTATAACCATCGATCTAGAAGAACCAAATAAAATTATTAGAAACTTCACTTTATAAGAAATACAAGTACAAACACAATTGAGTCAGAAAAGATAGATAAAAGACATGCAATATTCATTGTAAATGCATATAGTTTATTATAGCCAAGTAAATAAAATATTAAAAAATTACGAGTATAAATTTAGCAAATGTCTCTTTCAATTACTTCTAGAAACGAAAGAGATTCTTTTTCAAGTTTATTGATTGAGGGTCTAGTTATCATTTTTCCAAGAGAACATGCTCCACATGATAAATATTTTGATAATAGGATCTTGAGATCCTTTAGTGGATGCCTATTTGAGCTCTCAATTATTCTCCTTCTCATAATATCACCTGAATTACCCAAACGATCATGCCAAAGGGTAAATATTTTGGGATTTACGCCCTTTCAGGTAGAAACCATATTTATTTCTGTCTTTTTTATGTATGTAAAATACAACCCAGAAGATGAACCTTTTATTCTTTTCATTATGGTCTTTTTTTCATTTTCAATGAAGGTAATTTGGAGATACTCAATTTTATTTTGAGTCATGGTTTTAAGATGATAACCAGTGAGTCTTATATCTTTAAAACTTAGTAGATTTCTCCTGGATCTACTAGAATACAACGCATAATTTATTATTTACTTTGTACCTTTAGGTAACACCACGCAGGCATTAGCTTTTACAATAGCCTTCATCAAGTTTACAATATCGCATGATAAAACTTAATGTTTTCTTTTTTTTCTTTATAACATAACATGCAGTTATGTTATTGATTCTATTAATTGAATCAAAATTAGAACTTGAGGTTCTAATAAAAAAAATTCACCACAACATGAGGTTGTGTTTATTATCTGATTCATCTAAAGGAATCACAAAGAACTTGAGGTTCTTTAAAAGATATACAATAACTTGAGGTTATTGTATTTTAATTCTATTCATTGTAATAAAACTTGTGATTTTATTATGAATAAATATAATCATAACATGATGTTATGATAATTCTTTTATTCTCTTGACGAGATTATATTAGATCTTGAGGATCTTAAAACGAAGCAGAAGAAAATGTATAAACAGTAACATTAATGTTATTTTATCCAATTCTTGTGAAGGAACTATAATAGAACTTGAGGTTCTATTTTTTCTCTCTAACATAACATGAGGCTATGTTATTTTGATTCTCTCTTTGTAGTCACAATAAAACTGTTAACAATAAGATTTCACTAACAAGTTGACAATGATCTGAGTCGGGAGGATTAAAAACAAATAATTTCCATTGTAATATTTAGTGAAAAAGAAAAGACGTGTGTTTTTCAGAGAGATAAACACACACACCTTAATTACAATAAATGAATACTTCACCCCCTCCATGGAAGTAAAAGGGGTATTTATAGTCCTAGGTGACACCTAACTATGTAACTTGTCATTATTAGTCCTTAGTGTCACGCTATAAATAAACTAATGTAATTCCGGATATGTCACCATATTTTAAGGCTAACAAAAACATTTATTGTTCTTTTTAACTATAAGAGAGTTTAAGAGAATAATCATGAAGATACAAAAAATAATACAATTCTCTTTATGTAATCACTATAAAACATTTATAGTTTTTATAAATAACAATGAATATCAATATAAAAAGTTAGAAGAAAAAATAAACTTCAATTATTTCTTGCTCAAAAATAGTTAAAGAATATATATATTGGAATATATAAAGGATATAAAAAATTAGGAAAATATGACTACATCAGTTACGATCTACGATTTAGAGCAGATCTATTTGATGACGTATAGTATGGACCGGCCCGGCCCATTCATACTATTATGGGCTTGGTAGTTAACGATAGGCCTTCGGCCCAAACATCGCTGTCATGGCCACTTGGACCTACGGGTCGCGGCTGCTAGCACATGGTTCGTGGCCGCGGTATCTTCACGAGCTATTGTTAGAAAGGGATAACCTAATTAAATAAGAGATATACTCTACTTATTTAAATAGGTTAGGATAATTCTGAATCTCTTATATATCGGACGTGTCTTGGGCCGAAAGATATGGAAACCATAAGGGTTATTTAGCCTATAAAAGGAACGCAATTGTCATCAATACAGGTATCTTACAAAAAACCCTAATTACATTCGATTACTCCCCAAGGCTATATACTTACTCTCACGCCGGAGTCTAATCGTGGGATCCGCTCCCACGATAAGGTTAACGGTGTTTCATTCCTTGTCAAAGTTTCTACAAAAGTTCACTTTAATACAAGGAACAAGGTGCGACATACCCGAATAGTTGCCTATTCGGACTAAACAAGACATGACCTAACTTCTGTATCAACAAGTTGGCGCCTTCCGTGGGACCCAACACTAGGAATTACTCTCAGAAAAATGAGCGCAATGGCTAACACAACCCCCATTGTGACCACTGTCACGAAAGCTGCAATCAAAGAAAAGACGCCGAAGGAAGCGGATGCCGCACCCAGGGTTAACATCCTAGACTTCTGTGAGGAGCATTAACGAGAAGGATATTCTTGTTCGACATTAATGGATAAGATTCACCGTGACAAGCGAAAAGAAGTCCATACTAGGCTGGACTTTGGAGAAAGTTCCAAGAAAAGTCGAAGAATGAGAGAGGGCTCTCAAAACTCAAGTGCTGGGACCTTGCCCGCAAGGTACCGTAACCCGTCAGAAAGGCCCAAGATGCGGGATCGCTTAAGAAGCAACGATGGAAACGTGTTTGGCTGGCTAGGTCATCGAAGGCAGAGCGCATTCGAGCGACTTACGATACTTACTCGCCAAACACAACTAAGTCCAGGCCGGACAGGGCAAACTCTAGGGATCATTCTCACAATAAAGGTCGTCCTCATAGACGGGACTCTTCTCCTAACAGAGATCGTCCTCAAAGCTGAGACCGCTCCCACGGCATCGAAGAATCATATGGTAATACCTGCTCTTCCTACATAACAGGGGCCAGACATAGATATCACTCTCGTGACAGGGACTGCTCCCGTAGCATGAAAAGAGAGAGGGAAAGTGAATCCCCGTTATCTCGCGCGTCGGAGTGCGGCACCAGCGATGAAGGACACTGGAAGTCAAAGTCAAAAAGGCACAAGCCTACAAAGGAAGAAGACTTAGTAGTGCCTTGGTCATGTGAAGAGGTGGATCCATTCACACCTCGAATCTGTAATTTCAAAAGTTCATGAAAAACACGAATGCCTAACAACGTGAAAACCTATGACGGAATAGGAGACCTATAGGATCACGTGAAAATTTCCAAGCCGCAGCACAGGTGGAACGCTGGGCAATGCATACGTCATGTCATATGTTCAATTCTACCCTAATAGGGACCGCGAGAGTATGCTTCGATGAGCTCCCTCCGAAAAGCATAGACGATACCAGGATCTCAAAGCTGACGTCTTAGCATAAATTTTAACAGTCAAAAGAAAGTACTTACAAATATCTAGTGGAAATCCACAATATCAACAGAGGGATTGGAGAGACCATCAGGATTTCCATGAGCGATTCAAAGTTGAAACTGGACGCGTGAATGGGGCCCCTGAGTGCATGTGAGTGTCCGGAATCATGCATGAGGTTAACAACCCTGAATTGACAAAGCGGCTCAACGAACACGTTCCAAAGACCACGAAAGAAATAATGACAACCAACACTGCCTTCATACAAGGAGAAACTACTACCACTTCCAAAAAGAAAGGTCACACATCGTGGAAACCACAGGACCAGCCCAAGCGGCATGTTCTAGAGTGGAAATCTGACTTCCGAGGTCAGCTAAGGGAAGGACGGGGGTCTAACAGGTTTACCCCCCAATTACCCTATAACAACCCAAAGAAATCCCTCCACATGCTCCTAAGTGGGAAAGGTTCAAACCAACACCACCCAGTGTTAACCCCCGGTAGAGAAGAGAAGCAACAACAAGTTTGTGACTTATCCACAATGAAAAGTACAAAACACGACAATGTATACAGTTAAAAAAGCAGATCGAAGAGTTGGTACGAGCAGGCAAGCTCTCGCATTTAATTAAAGAAATCAAGCAAGGTAGAGATCAACCGAAGGTTGAGAAGAAGGAAGTCTCGGCCAAAGACAAGTCCATGGCAATCTATATGGTACAACCGTGGCATAGAATGACAAGGCATAAAGTGACTCAAAGCTTTGCCCGTGTCAGCGAAATTACGTTCCCGACAACTGCTACCAGTAGGGGCAAGAAGTCCGCTGTTATAGGAATGCGGGAATGTTGGCGGGGCACATGATCCACCGAATGTATGTAGGACGGGGGTTCCTCAACGGATAGTACTCTACGAACACCTTCAAAAACCGTTCCGGCCAGGAAATCAAGAGCCAAAATGGTCCCGGCAACAGAAACAATCGTTAACCAGTTTTAGTGGAACTACTATATGGCCACTGAGATAACTTAGGCTCTTGGTAATAATAGGAGATGCAGAACATTCTACAAAAGCATGGATGAATTTCATGATCGTGAGGTCACTATCACCGTACAATGGTATCATTGGAAGACCTGGAATAATAGAAATCCAAGCAGTACCATCCACAGCCCACGGAATGCTTAAGTTCCTGGTTGACGGAGGAATAGTCACTATTCGTAACACTATCTTGATACCCACTAAGTGCGCCACTGTGACCACATCGTCTAAGGAGATCCTCAAAGAGGCTGAAGTCTGTCATGAAAATTTCAAAGTAGCTCTACATCCGAATTTCCCAGATCAGGAAGTGGTAATCGAAGGGACGCTATCAGCGAAAGGACGAACGAAATTATGCTCGCTTCTTAAGGAAAACTTGGATATATTCGCATGGCAGCCGTCTGACATGACGGGAGTACCGCGATCAGTAGCTGAACATCGGCTCAATATCCAGGAAGGATATTCACCTGTCCGACAGAAGAAAAGGGGCCAGGCCTTGGAACGTGCCAAATCTATCCAAGCGGAGGTACATAAACTAGTAGAGACAGGAATCATAAGAGAAGTTTATTATCACGAGTGGCTGTCCAATCTGGTCATGGTAAAGAAGCATGACGGTAGCTGGAGGATGTGTGTGGATTTCACGAATTTAAACAAGGCATGTCTGCAGGATTGCTACCCCCTTCCAGAAATCAACTGGAAAGTTGAATCTCTCTGCGATTACCCCTTTAAGTGTTTCCTGGACGCTTATAAAGGCTATCACCAAATACAGATGGCAGAATCGGATGAAGAGAAGATGGCTTTCCACACCAGCCATGGAGTATATTGTTATACTAAAATGCCCTTCGGCCTCAAGAACGCTAGCGCCACATACCAGCGGCTGGTGGACAAAGCTTTTGACAACCAAGTTGGTCGAAATATAGAAGTGTACGTCGATGACTTAGTTATTAAGAGTCACACAGAAACAGAGATGCTAAGGGATATGGATGGAACGTTTTGTACATTACAGAAAATCAATATGAAGCTCAATCCCAAAAAGTATACGTTCGGGGCAGTGGAAGGAATATTCTTGGGGTACATGATTAGCCCGGAAGGGATAAAACCGTGCCCAGACAAGACAAAAGCTGTGCTGCGACTCCCGTCCCCATGGAAAATCAAAGAGGTCCGGAGTCTCAATGGAAAGTTGGCTAGTCTGAACAGATTCCTCTCTAAATCGGCAAAAAAGTCCTTGCCACTATTCAAAACTTTGAAGAAGTGCATCAAAAAGAGTGACTTCCATTGGACACCAGAAGCGGAACAAGCCTTTAAGCAACTGAAGCAACACTTGTTGAAGCTACCCATGTTGGTAGCACCCAAACCGAAGGAGGAACTAATTGTATACCTGTCCGCCTCCCACAGAGCTATTAGTGCGGTCCTGATGACTGAAAGGGGCACGGTTCAGACGCTAGTCTATTTTGTAAGCCGCACACTGCAGGGCCCCGAACTAAACTATACCGCAATGGAAAAAGCTAGTCCTAGCACTGGTTTTCGCCGCCAAAAGGTTACGAAGATATTTCCAAGTGCACCCTATCGCAGTTATCACATAGCAACCCATCAAACAAATAATATCACGTCCCAATGTAGCAAGGCGATTACAAAAATGGAGCGTCATGCTGAGAGAACACAATATCACGTACCGGCCAAGGACATCTGTGAAAGGATGGATCATCATGTGTAGACGGATCAGGTGCTGGCTTAATACTGACAAGCCCGAAGGGAACAAAGTTTACCTACACGCTAAGGTTTCAGTTCACCGCTTCTAACAACGAGGCAGAGTATGAGGCATTAATAGCTGGCCTATGAATCGCAGCGTAGATGGGAGTGCACAATGTGCACGTAAGTGTAGACTCTAAGCTGGTGGCAAACCAAGTCCTAAGGACATACGTCGCCAAAGAAGAAAATATGCTCAAATACCTTGAGAAGGCCAAAAGCCTGGTCAGCGGCTTCGCTAACTTTTCTATAAGCCAAGTCCCAAGAAGTAAAAACAAGAAAGCGGATGCCCTGAGCAAGATTGCGTCAACCAGCTTTGCGTACTTATCAAAACAGGTCTTGGTCGAAGTACTTAAAGAAAAATCAATACAAGAGAGGGAAGTGGCGACAGTAGTTGAGGAAGATGGACCAACATGGATGACACCGATAATGGAATATTTGAAAGATGGGACCCTTCCAGATGATAGAAATGAGGCAAGTAAACTCCGTATTAAGGCTAGACAGTACGAATTGTTGGAATAGGTTCTTTAGAGGCGGTCGTTTCTAAAGCCGTGGCTAAGGTATGTCGGATCACTCCAAGCTGATTATGTGATCCGAGAAATTCATGAGGGGTCATGCAGTATGCACGCAGGACCACGGTCCGTAGTGGCCAAAGCCATGCGATTGGGATATTACTGGCCAACCATGCATTGGGATGCACGGGATATGATACGCAAATGTAAAGATTGTCAAATACTTCATCCTATGCCAAGAAACCCCCAACATCCGCTGACTCCCATCACGGCTCCATGTCCATTCTACAAGTGGGGAATTGACATAGTTGGTCCCTTTCTATAGGGACCATGAAAGGTCAAGTTTTTGATAGTCGCTATGGACTATTTTACAAAGTAGATAGAGGAAAAAGTTGTGGCGACAATCAACGGCAGTCAGGTGACGAAGTTCGTGTGGGACAACATAGTGTGCCGCTTCGGCCTTCCGGGAGAGATAGTCTCGGACAATGGTAAACAGTTCAGCGACAACCCGTTCAAGGATTGGTGTGAAAAGTTGAACATCACACAACGCTTTGCCTCAGTGAAACATCTGCAGTCTAATGGACTCGTGGAAAGAGCAAATAGGAGCTTGGGTGAAGGAATCAAGGCCCGCCTGGGCGAAAGAAACAAGAATTGGATAGAAGAACTCTCCCATGTCCTTTGGGCCCATCGTACGATGATTAAGTCAAGTCACGGTGATACCCCTTTCTCCTTGACCTATGAAATAGAGGCCGTCATACCTACGGAAGTCAGAATGCCAACATATCGCACCGCAGTAGCGGACGCCGTGCATAATGATGAGGAGCTACGGCTGAATTTAGATTTACTAGAAGAAAGGCGTAAACAGGCAGCAATTCGTGAAGCCAAGGCCAAATTGAAAATGACAAAGTACTACAATGATAGGGTCCGAGGTGTTACTTTTAGACCAGGAGACTTTGTTTATCGTAGTAATGATGCAAGTCATGCCGTGGATGGGGGAAGCTTGGCCCAAAGGGGGAAGGACCTTATGAGGTCACGGAAGCACTCGGAGATGGAGTGTACAGGCTAAGGTCTATGGACGAAATGGTCCTTCTACGGATGTGGAACATCGCCAATCTCAAGAAATGTTATCTCAGAGCAATGCCATGGATGAATTTGCGTTATGATTAGGGCTCCTAATAAAGTAATCCATGTATTTTTATTTTACTCTTTGTTTAAAAGGTTATCATCAATTATATAACAATAGAGTATTTAAGTATATATCAAGATGGAAACCAATGTGCAATACATGCCGATATGATAAATCATGATGTACATGTGCGTGATAGGGTATAGTAAAACCGCTGCAAAATTCTTGTTTTAAATTTAGTTAATTTTGTAACACACATAAAAGGTTAAAGAATTACCGTGTTGATATGAGAGAAATTACAAATCCTTTCTATATCAAAAATGTCCCTGAAAAGATAAAATTGTGCATAAAATGCTTGAATATTGCTTGTTTTGTCTTTGTGATTGTGTAGGTATGGATATTACAAATAACACAAGAAAACGGTTAAAAATCAAACAAACACGGACACGGGAACGAAAAGAGTGCAAAAGAGCCGGAAAATTGCTATCAATGGTCAATAAAGTCAACTCTTGGTCAACACTGGTCAACCACAAGAAGACCAAAACCCTCAAAATACCACAAAAGCCCTTAATGTTAAATCAAAATTCATAAAGAGCCATAAACCCTAACACCGTTAGTCCCTTAACTAACGGTTGTTAGCTTTTAACAATAGCCCCTTTTTACCTTAAACCTTATACCCAGCCCATCCCATTTCCTTTTATAAAACAAGCCCAGGTCAACGACCCAAAACCCCGAGTCAAACCCCCATCTAACTGTAAAAAAAGGGCGCGCAATCCCTTTTACTATTCATCATCGTCTTTGCATTTAACCCAACTTAAAATCAAAGGGTAAATGGCAATTGACAGCGATTTACTGTCCAAAAGGGCTCGTAATTACCTTTTTACTATTTCATCACCGTCTTCGCGTTAACCCGACTCAAATCAAAGGGTATATGGTCACCCCCACCACAAATCAAACACATATCACCATACTACCACATTTGCCAACCACCCCCAACAACAAACATCACAATCCCACAACCAATCCAACCATACAAACCAATCACACAATAAAAAAATCACCTAAACCAAAACAACCATACACCAAACACCTCCAAAAACCATAACCAATAAAACAAACACAAAACAAATCAACAAATTGTAACAACACACAACACACACAAAATCACACATAATACCAAAACAACATATTAATAACAATTCAAAATAAATTAACACAGCTTCTAGTTTGCACAGCTGACTTAGGATTACCAAGTATTTTACTTTTTGGGTGAATATTAAGAATCCTAAGTGTAGGAGTAAGACCGACTTCAATTTTTGTTAGTAAACTGTTGAAGTCAGTTATTAAACCCTCCTCATCATAAGATGCCTCATCAAAAATTCCTGTCTCAGACTTGTGAAAGATTTCTAGCTCTGGCATAGGTGAATCATCAAGATCAAGCCTACCAGTATTAACTGAAGGAGTACTGATAGAGTTGTTTTCAGGTACTGTCCCTAAATGCTTTAGGGCAATTTCTTCCAACTCTCTTCTAAAAGCTTGAATCTTAGGATTATCTTCTAAAGTGTCAGCATAGGAAACCTTCTTCTCTTGTTGAGGTTCTGTCAAGATCTCCTCTTTCTTTGAATTTATGGAAGATGTCCTTGATTCAACTTTTTCTTCAGTATTCTTTATAGTTGAAGGCACAACAATAAGCTCTATATCCTCATCTTTTTCCTCAGAAGCATTTAAATTTGGTGTTTGCGAAGTACTTGCATTGTTAGTTACATTTGAAGTACCTGCATGTGGGTTAGCTTGATTCTCAAAGATACAGGTATATAATTCATAGAATTAGTAAGATAGTCAATATCAAACATCCATC
>BQNB010145266.1:0-14336 GCA_026074375.1 Tanacetum coccineum
TTGTTTCCTCAATTAGGAATCATCCCATGGTTTTAAGGATGATGTCTACTAGCTCTTTTCTTTTCTTGGTAATTTATATGTATACTTTTATTGATAAGAGTTGAAAGTAATGTAAAGTGTATACTTAAAATTTGTAAAGTCTTGGTTGCCTTGTATATATATATGGGACATGTATATATATATGCATATGGGTAAAGTTTTATAAACTTTGATCATTGTATATAAACATAGGCATTCGTTGAAGCGTAGATTAATTCATACGGTTCCGGGAATACCTAACTGTCATTTATCGCGAAACGTAAACGCTTTTACGTATCCGATAAAAATAACTTGTGCAATGTTAATAATTATTCTCACAATAATTACTTAACACTGGCTTGACGTAAACATTTAATTACTTGATGCCCATTTACATTAACTGATCATTTTTAGCTTACTCGATTTAACTTAACGTTTTAGATTAAAAACAAACGCGTACAACACTAACAATAAATTGTAAATTTATCAACGTCATACAATGACCAAAAAAAACACGGGGTGTTATAAATGCGAATTTTGACAGCTTTTTTTCAACTTCTCCCCTATAAAAAAATGACATATTATCTTGGTTAAATTTTCTTACAGGTACTAAAATATAATGCAGTTAGAGAGAAAGAGAGAACTTTGAGCAAAAAAGATGGTCACACTCAATTTCAACCACAAGTTTCATCATATCAGTCTCCACAGTATGGTTTCACCTTATCAGTCTCAACAATACTCAACTTATTAATCATCAACACCTCTTTCAATCACTTATCCATCCAATGATTATCAGTCATCAATTCACCACAACATCTATTCTCCATTGTCATCTATACCTCAATTAGAACATCCTCCCTCAGTTGATCAACAATCTGAATTTTCCCAACAAGAATCAGGTTTAATTGTTCCAGTGTTCCAGAAAGGTGATGATCCTATTGATGCCATCAATCACATGATGTCATTTTTTACTGCTGTCATCAACTTTCGTTATCCCACACCAAAAACAGCTGAGAACTCGTCAAACCCTCAGCAACAAGCTAACCACTAATAATGGAAGAAGTAATATTACAACCAATTCAGGGGAGAAAAAATTCTGTAGCTGCAGGTACTTAAGGACTTATACTCCGGGAGCAAGTGGAAACAATTCTAGAAAACAAAGAACGGTTATTTGCTACAACCGCAAAGGGGAAGGCCACATGTCCAAACAATGCAACAAACCAAAGAGGAAACGGGATGATTCGTAGTTTAAGGATAAAGTGTTGTTGTTCAAGCTCAAGCAAGTTTGTTATACCCCAAATTTTTACATGTGAAAGAACTCGCATTTTTGGCAGATCCATGAATTTCTAGAAGTCCAAGCCCACACAGACTGTCATAACCATAAATGCTGCTTATCAATCTGATGATTTGGATGCATATGACTCTGATTGTGATGAACTTAACACTACCAAAGTTGCTCTCATGGCGAATTTATCTCACTATGGTTCAGACGCTCTTTCTGAGGTACACAATCATGATAATGTGAATAATGATATGACTAATCAAGTTGTGCAGGCTATGCCGTCTTCTGAATAGTCAAATGTTGTAAACCATTCAGAGACTGAAATAACTAGTGATAGCAATATCATTCCTTATTCTCAGTATCTGATTGAATCACAACAGGTAGCTGTTCAAAATTCTAACTCTTCTGCACAACAAGATGATTTGATATTATCTGTGATTGAACAACTAAAAACCCAAGTAGTTCATTGTACCAAGACGAATCTAGAAAATAAAAGTGTCAATGATACTTTAACTGCTGAGCTTGAAAGATATAAGGAACAAGTCAAAGTGTTGAAAGAAGGACAAAACGTTGATTTAAAGAGTCAAGATAACGTTTCAGATTCATGTGCACAGTCTGTAGAGATTGATCATCTTAAACGAACTCTTTCAGAACATTTAAAAGAAAAGGAAACACTTTATTGCAAACGGTTACACTTCTTAAAAATGATTTTAAGAAAGAAGAATCTAGAAACCTTGATAGGGAAATAGCCTTAGAAAAGCAGATCAAACACCTAGATAATATCGTTTTTAAAAGAGATCAATCTGCACAAACTGTTCACATGTTGACGAAACCTCAGTTTTTCTATGATAATACCACTAAACAAGCATAGGTTTTCACAATCCTTTCTATCTGAAAAAAGCTCAGTATTGGGAACCTATGCTATATGATGTGACTATAATTCAGAAAAACCACTCCCTATTGTAATCCCTGACTCAGAAAGACCTTTACACTTGCTAAGAGAGTCCGTTCAAAAATGCTGTTTAAAACATAAGGATAATCTGATGCAAGAAAAGATAAAACAAATTGATACCACACCAATCGATTATGCTGCTCTTAATAAACTTTATAAAGATTTTGAAACACGGTTTGTTCCACAAACTGAATTATCTGCTGAACAAGCCTTTTGGTCGCATAACTTTGTGAGTTCCTCAGAACCTGATCTTTTTGATAGACCCACCAATGTTGAGGTTCCTAAAGAACTTCCAAAAAGTCAGCATGGTTAATACGACTTTGAAGAAACTTAAAAACCATCTTGCTAACTTTGATGTGGTAGTCAAAGAAAGAACCACGCCCACAGCTATCACTGAGGGGACGTGGGGTTTTGAACATACTAAAGCTTGTTTTAGGGATGAATAATTCCATTTGTAAAAGCTCTGAAGACTTATTTAGTACATTCAACCAACAATTGGTTGATGAACTTGCTGAAGTCAAAATGTCTTCTATCAAATGGAACAGGCTGTGGAACAACAACGTGTAAGTCAAAAATATTTTGAAGTTAAAATGAATCAGCTTGAATGAAAAATAAACGACTCTTGGAACAAGTCTGAGCAAAGATATTGTGAACTTGATTGTAAATTCCACTAATGAATATGCCTCAGTAAATGTGCATAATGTGGAAAAGTGTCTCAAACTTGAGACTGAGCTTCAAAAAGAATTCGTTGAAAAAGAGATTTATGATAAACTGTTCAAAAGGTTTTACGGAGAGTCCCCAAAACGAATAGATCTTAAACCTTTAGTTGTAAAAGGTTGTAGTCAAATAGGAATAGTTTCCACACTAACCACAAGAATAACAAAGACTATGAATACTATAACTATGGGCGGAAACTAGCATATAATACTAGCAGAACAGTGTTTAATAACTAAACTTTTCTATTAATCTGCCAAAGATGTTTACAGATTACTAACTATGAGATATGTGTATTGCTATGTAACTATGTATGTGTATATGTGTGTATGAATGTGTATCTTCTCTAATGCCGTAGGGATCCTTTTATAGACTAAGGATAAACCCTAAACGACTTACAAAACGCGTATAAAGATATCACATATCATTTCCTAATATATCTCATACATATCTCTTAAACAGTATTAACTATTTTGTACTGGCGGTACAAACTAATATCAGCGGTACTAACATATCTAGTCAACCATATTGAATACCATAATTAAGTATTCAATATGTTTCTAACTATGTGGTCAACATTAATCAAATGTATTCAATACTTTCCACAATCAATTGTAACTCCTCAATCAACATTAATCACCTCAATCAACATAAAGTCTTCAATCATCATAAAGTCTTCAATCAACATAAAGTCTTCAATCATCATAAAGTCTTCAATCAACATAAAAGTCTTCAATCAACATAAAGTCTTCAATCAACATTAAAGTCTTCAATCACCATTAATGTCTCTAGTTGAAACTTCTCTTTTATCATTGACTAGAAGCATTAATATTTAACAGTATTAAGAAGACTTTTAATTCCCAACAATCCTCCCCTAAACTTGATATTCATCTGGATTAATCATCAAGTTTCTTCATTAAAAGCTTCTTAATCTTCAGGAGGATGCTTCCAAACACTTCTTTACATCTTAAGCTATTTTATGATTAATTTAGGAATCAAATCAAGGGTTTTGTGGCCTTCAAGAACATCATGGACAGCAACACGACACCTTGTAGATCCTATATCGAGAGCCACGAGGCTCTGATACCACATGTGAGTCCCAAACGAATAGATCTTAAACCTTTAGCTTGTAAAGGGTTGTAGCAAATATGGAATAGTTCCACACTAACCACAAGAGAAACAAAGACTATGAATACTATAAGCTATGCGGAAACTAGCTTATAATACTAAGAAGAACAGTGTTTAATAACTAAACTTTTCTATTAATCTGCCAAAGATGTTTACAGATTACTAACTATGAGATATGTGTATTGCTATGTAACTATGTATGTGTATATGTGTGTATGAATGTGTATCTTCTCTAATGCCGTAGGGATCCTTTTATAGACTAAGGATAAACCCTAAACGACTTACAAAACGCGTATAAAGATATCACATATCATTTCCTAATATATCTCATACATATCTCTTAAACAGTATTAACTATTTTGTACTGGCGGTACAAAGATATGCCTTTAACTGTAGCCGTATGCTCAGGCTAGTCAATCCTGGCACCTTGAAAAGGAACTTTCATGCTGGGATTGATAACTATTTTCAACTCTTTGTACATGAACTTGGAGAGTTGATAGACCATCCTCTTTTGGTTAAGTGTCAACCATTAATATGTATTTGCATGTCTTTACCATAAGCCATAATCTTATGGACTAGTTATGGTTTTTCCACAGCCTTTACCACAAGCCATAAACTTATAGGCTAGCCAACTCTTCACTTATACAGATATGGTGAGTTGAAGACCATACAACTTATTTTGCATAGTTGTCAAATAAAAAACGGATTTTGAGAAGTCTTTACACGAGACCGTTTGAACACTTTGGGACTAGTCAGTCCTTATGTTGTTAGACATTGGGTTGAACTGATACCATTTGTTGTGTTAGTGCATAGCACCTCACCATAGTGTTATCCTTCTTTTATCCTTCTAGACTTTATAACTCCTACAAAAACACTACTTCCTAATACCAGCTAGTTAAGCTATGCTACCTCAAAGGTAACAGATCCCACTTTGGGATCAGTTCTTGATAAATCTTCAAGATGGGCCGGTTACTGTCATTGTGCCCAGGAACATCCACTATCAAACATACCTCTATGCCTCATATGGCTTCAGTGGATGGTCCGTGCAAACAATTAAAAAGAGATAGTTTCTTTTGGGACGGCCTTCATAGGCTTGGGTCTGCCTTGTGGACCTCTAGATACTTAACATATGAATCAGGGGTTGGTCCACTATGGTAATGGAGAGTGGTTATTGTTTTTCATTCCAAATACAACCTGCTGAGGTCTTAACAGCTAGTGCCCGCCCCCCATTTTTTCCTTAACAGCTTATTCATTTGACTTGTGTGCTGTTTCCATTGAAAAAGGGTCTTTTTCAGGTGATTCTTTGTTCTTGAAAACTATTTTCTTTTGGACTTTAAGATTCACATCTGAGAAGGTGTGGGCTTGGTTGTTATGTTTGTACTGGTCTATTTACTCCTAGCAGTATTACACTGCACACTACCAGAATTATATGTTGCATGCATAGTAATAAATCTAGGAAGCAGCGACTTAATTTGGAGTGCCAGAATAACATAGCACACTACCAGAATTATATTTTCAGGACCAGTATTAACATTTACCTACTGTTTTAACATAGTTTTGCTAGCTTGTTACTAAGGCTGTGGGTCTAGGTTACTTAGTTGTACGGTCTGGAGAGAATGATTTGCTTTATTCACCCTGTTTGTGTTAGTCCAGTTGGTGTTGTTTAGCTTGCCTTACATCAGCAATGAACTCACCCTTTTGCTCTTTAAGTGCAGCTTCCTTGCCATCTTCTTTCTCATAATAGTCACAGTCTTAATCAAAGTGACTAAGACTTCCACACACAAAAACATGGTTTTTCTTTCAAAAGATATCTGCACCTAATTCCATTTCCTTTTGTTGATTCAATTTTGTGTTATTTTGAAGAATAGGTGAGGAAGACACTGATGTCCTTTTAGGTTTGCTAGGAGAGTTTACATGTGTGCACAAAACTTAGGGTCAACTGTCTGTGTGGGTTAGGCATTGTGGTTTGAGTCTTTTGTGGTGGCAATTGGTAACTTGCTCATAGAAGGTTATGGAATTATGTCATGGATGGGTCATCATTGATGATAATGGTCAGATACAGCTCTAGCTCCCCATCACGTCATTGGATGGAAAGTTGAGTATTAATGATGTGGAACTTGCATCAGACACAGCTCAGCTCCCCATATTGTCATTGGATGGGACAGAGTGAGAAAACTATTGAACTTGCATCAAACATTATAGGACTAGGAGAATGAGGTTGAGGTCCATATTTCTACTTCATACAGAGAATCCTCTTTGTCCTATGTTCCTCTAGGGGTATAATCACCACTAAGAGGATGAGGGACCCCTTTATCTTTCTACCTGTTTGAATCTGCTGTATAGTGGGAATCTTATATCCTGCATCAGTTTTCCTAAGGGACAAAAATACTCTACTCATCTCTTCCCATATCTAGGACGCTCTGAATTTGATGCATGCCATATCCTAAACCTCTCTTAAAACAGTTGACTATCCCACAAATCAATTAGCTCTTCCAATAGATTTTTTAGAAGGATTTAACCAAGAATCAAACATTTTTTTTAAATCGATTTTTGTCTTTTACAGCTTTCATTACTATACTTCTTTTTTTACTTTTTAGCTTTTCATCTTTTTCAAAAATTTGGATTTAGTTGAAAATTTTAATTTTCATTTAAGGATGATTGCTGTTTGTGGGAGGCTTTAAGCTGAGATTCTAATTTCTTGACAGCTAGCTTATGGGCAACTAAGGCAGCTTCTTGGTCACCAAATTCAGATTGCAATTCATCATACTTAGCTTGAAGTGCATTATATGAATCTAAACACAATTTAGAGCACAATGATGGACACTATTATCACAGTAAAAGCATTAGAGATGATTGAGTTCCTACATATGCAGTCTGCTCTACCCAATTGAGTTGACCTTATCAATGGTTATCAAGGGCTTCCTTTTAGTTTCATGGCTTGAGATCTTGACTTCTACTTGCTTCCCTGCCTGCCTACCTTCTTTTGAACCTTTAAAACTTGCACTCCCTGGCAAAACTATGCCCAGTATTGTGGCAATTGAAAATTACAAATTTTCTCTTATCAATGCCACATGCATTTTTCCCATCCACTCTAGGACTTCTGCCTGTCCTTCACTTTTTTGTTTAGAACTTCTTAATCTTTATGGCAGTCATAGCAATCTGCCATGTTATATCCATCTATTCCAAATCTCCAGATCATCTAATTTGATCTAGGTCTTTCATGTATCAAATCCTCATCATCAGTCATTTGTGGCTAGAAAAGAATGGATAACTTCAAAAATCAGCAAGACCAGGGAGTAGCAGTTGGTGTTGTTGCTTTGGAAGAGGAAGTCGGTATAAGAACTATAACTTCATGAGCTGTGGCTTGGCTTTTTGCTTGCTTGAGTGTTTAGCTTGTGATAGAAAAGACACATTATCAGATGTTAGGGTAGAAGATGATGTATTATTGGATGTCTTGTTCAAGACACTCAGATTATTGTTAAATCATTATTGACCAGTGAGGTGTGTAATATTTTCTTTTTGTTTCCTTGTCATGCTTAGACTATCCCACGCAGGAGGACAAGGGACCTCAAAAAACTTGGAGATTTGCGCTTCATCTGACACACCCAGCCACCAAAGGGCATCCACTGTGATAGGAGTTTTTGGAACCTATCATGTTTTTACCCCTTTCTCCAAGCTTTCACTTGCCGAGATAATAAATGCCTCAACCGGTTGTTTCAAATAGCTTTTGACATTTTTACGAGTGCGCATTACCACCAAACCGTGTCTTGTGGATGCCAGACTCTTTGCGATTCTCCATGCCATGAAAAACGTCAGAGATGATCTTTTGGAAAACATTAGCAAGTAGTGTTTCTAGCATTCCTTTCTTTTTCATCGCTAACTGTTCTTTGTGTGGCTTGAAGGAAGATCCCTGTATAATCCATTCCTTACCTTTGGTGACGTCGCTTTTTGAGTTCCCATTCTGAATCACTTTCCAGACTTTATCTATATACTAAGGATAATGTCCATCTCATTGCCCACGTATCATCATCATCTTTTTGAAGGGAAGGCAGTTTAATGTTTGAAAAGTCGTATTGTGGTTATTATTTGTGTGTGGTTTAGCCAAGTGAGCATCTCCGTTGTTGGATGCTTGGTACAGATCCATCCAAAAGATGCTATTCATCATGAAGAGAAAGTTTCTAATCATCATGAAGAGAAAAATTATCGTTTGCAGGACATGATTATTTGATATGGTGTGGAATAAAGATTTTTGTTCTATGTTCAATCTTGGGTAAAGTCCCTTTTTAGTGGCTTGATACCACTTGTAGTGTCCTTTTTAAACAGTGATCTGAATGAGCCTTGAAAGTCTTTGAAATAAATCCAAGATTCTATGGAGACAATAACTGTGAATATAAATATTGACGCGGAATATCAATATCTATACCAAGATGAACATAAGAACGAATACTAAACTTGCTATTACTATTACTATTTGATGTGAAGCGTTTTTAATGTTTTATATATACAACGAGGACATTGTATAATTCAAGTGGGGGGGATGGGAATTAGAATGTATACTTGTGTAGGTCCTTGGTCTTGGATATGATTAGCCTTTGTAAGATAATAGCTAACTTGAATAAATCCAAATCAACTATGTGAGAGACACTGGCTATGAATATCAAGTGTTAATGCGAAATCTTAACACAAGTATTAAGAAGAACACAATATAATACTAACTTTGTATATTGCTATTGATTTCTATTAGGTTTGGATACTATTGATTCTCTTTTCTAACTCTATACCATGGACCTTTAAGTATTCAATATGTTTCTAACTATATGTTCAACATTAATCAAATGTATTCAATACTTTCCATAATCAATTGTAACTCCTCAATCAACATTAATCACCTCAATTAAACTTCTCATCAACATAAAGTCTTCAATCATAAAGTCTTCAATCATAAAGTCTTCAATCATAAAGTCTTCAATCATCATTAATGTCTTCAATCAACATTAATGTCTTCAATCAACATAAAGTCTTTTTGAAAACTAGCTTCTCCCTTTTATCATTGACTAGTAGCATTAATATTTAAGAAGACTTTTAATTCCCAACAAATCATCCCTAACTTGTATTCATTGTGGATTACATCATCAAGTTTTCTTCATTAACTTTCTTAATCTTCCAGTCGAGGATGCTTTCAAACCTTCTTACATCTTACAAACACTTCTTTACATCTTAAGCAGTTTTATGATTAATTTAGGAATCAGGGTAATATCTTCATCAGCAATAATATCATTTATCCTCCCCGTGTTTCATCAATTAATGTCAATCTATACATCAATTGTAATATCACCAATATCAATCCTCCCCTGTTTGGAGCATCATCACCCAAATCTGTACTTTATCACCAGAGGACTTATTACTCTTGCAGTTCAAACCAACTTAGTATTGGTCTTTTCACCTTATGAGTCTTGACTGCTTCTTTTCCAAGCTTGCAAAATCACCTTTGTTGAGAGGTCTTTGTATTCTTAAATCAAGAACCATGTAGGAAAATGGTACATAAGATTCTATCAATTCAATAAGTTCAAAACTATCCTCATCACTTTGAAGTGAATCATAGAAATGTATAGTTTTTGGCAAACTACCAGCCATAAACAAATTTGATGATTCTTTACCGGTTGCCGTTTGCCCTGAAATAGCCAATTCTTCATAATAAAAAAACATGTGTATTGTTATCCAAATAGTTTTTGGTCAAACTTATCAGCCATCTACGGATTTGAAGTAGTCGTTTACCAAGAGCTCGTTTGCTTTGGACTAGCCAACTCTTAACTGTGAAGTATGGTGAGTTGAGAACCATATAGTTTTTAGCAAACTATCAGCTATCAACGGATTTGAGAATTTCTTTACCAGATGCCGTTTGCACTGGAATAGCCAATTCTTAGTGTCGGTTTAGCCATTGGTGAATTGAATAACCATTTGTCGTGTTGAAAATGGAAACCAACGCCTGAAAATTCTCAATCACTTGTAGCTTGCCAATTCTCAAAACCACTATCCATAGATCAGGCTAAGAACAAACTATAAAAAAATCCTCCCCTCAAATGTAGCTAGGGATTTACCATACCAATGTTGACCACCAAAAAGAGAAATTAGTTTCTCGTAGGGACCCAGGCCTTTACAGGCTTGGGTCTGCCTTGTGGTCCTTTAACATTTACAGTTTTAACAAAATTGGATCTACTATTATAATTGGAGTTTGGTCTTGTTTTTCTCCAATTATAACCTGCTAAGGTCTTAACAGCAATTCCCCAAATTCCCTTTACATCATGAGTAATAGTCTTCTTGCTGTATTTCTCACATTGGGTATAACTCACAGAGTGATGAGATTTAGAAATAATGCCTTCTATTAAGTTGTTCACCTCGTGGTCTTTTTGGAATAAAGCTGTTTGAGGGTTTTGGTAGGTACTGGCTGTCTAGATCTAACAGTATTAACATTAGAACTACCAGCATTAACTGTAGGCCTAACAGAATTAACATTAACCCTACCAGTATTAACATTAGGCCTGACAGAATTAACATTTACCCTACCAGTATTAATATTAGGCCTAACAGAATTAATGTTTGTCCTACCAGTATTAATATTAGGCCTAACAGAATTAATGTTTGTCCTACCAGTATTAATATTAGGCCTAACAGAATTAATGTTTGTCCTACCAGTATTAATATTAGGCCTAACAGAATTATTTTTTGGACTTACCACACATTCAGTTGTTATAGTTTAGGAACAAATTGATTAGCATGTTTACCCTGTTTGCTTTAGTCCGCATACTGGTTTTGACCACCCTTTGTTACCAGTATTAAATAACCCCTTTTGTTTCTTAAACCCAAGCCTTTTGCAATATTTTCTTTTCATAATAGTCAAAATCTTTGTTCAAATGACTTAGGATTGCACAACATAAACACTTTTTCTTGATGAAAGAGTAACCTTCTCCTAGTTCTCTTTCCATCATTTTATTCCAATTCTTTCCTTTAACTTCAGATGTCCCTTGATTTTTCATTTGTTGCCTAGGAGTTTTTACGTGTTTTGCACAACTAGGTTCAACTTCTTGTAATTTAGACACAACTTTTTCATTAGTTATTACAGGCTTAGAGTAGACATCTCATTTTGGTATCATATACTTTTCTGTTCAGTATCAGAGAAGTGCTTCCAGTAGGTCATTTCCACAAGATCCTTCACTGTCATTTGATTGAACAGGTAGAAATTCAGTAGAGTTGTCATCTGTGGTCACAAATATCAGGCTTTTGAGGTCCCTTTTTCCTAAACAATACAAAGAATACTTCAATTTCTCTCTTGTGGTTTATGAAGATAGTCTCCTGTTATAGTGGAGGTGGATCTCCTTTTAAACTATTAGTCTTTGTAAATCTACTGTTCATAGGTTTTGTTAATTATAGTCTTCTTCTATCACTTGAAAAAACAGATCGAATTCATTCTTCCTATAGCTTTAATACCTCATTGTTTGATTTTATTTCATACCTAGCCAAACCTTTATTGTGGAAACTCATACCTGAATCAATTAATTTCAAATGTTTTAGAAGGAATCCCTTTCCATGTATATACTGTTTTCTCAATTGTTCTTTCTTTTACAAAATTTTATTCCTATTTCCTATATTCTTTTTAGCTTTTCATCTTTGCATATCTTTCCTTTGACTTGAAATGTAAGTGGGTCATTTTAGGATAATTTGGTGCTTTTTGAAAAAGTAACAATTTGAGCTTCTAATTTCTTAACAGCTAGAGTATAGGCAAGTATTTTTGCTTCTTGTTCACCTAACTGATTCATTTGTTCAGGCATATAATGTTTTAAAGCGTTATTATATGAATCAATGCAAATTTTAGAACATAATGATACCTCAGTATTTGAGCTGATTGCCATGAGTGCATGATTTGTCTCTTCTTCCTCTACTGTATGTTCTCCCCAATTGACAACACCATCATCCATAGTCAGCAAACAGTTCTGATTCTGCTCTTTCTTTCCAGCTCTCTTGTCTCTTTTAAAAAAACTATTGTTTTTAAAATAGCTTTCTGCATCTTCTTTGAATTTGCATTACCACCAAACCTAGTCCTTATGGCTTCCCAAATTTCTTTTGCATCATCCATTCCATGAAATCTTCTCAGATGTTCCTTGGGAATAGCCATGAGTAAGATGGTTCTTGCCTTCCTTTCCTTTTCAACAGCATGAATTTCTGCAGGAGATACTGGTGGAAGTATTCTAACAACACCATCTTTTCCAGTTGAGATTCTCTTCTTTGAATTTCCATTCTGAATTACCTTCCAAACATCATTATCAATATATTCAAGGTAATGCTCCATCTCCATAGCCCATATATCATACTCCTCCTTCTTCAGAATTGGGAGTTTGATATTTGAAATAGTGGTTGTTGTAGGAGTGAGTTGTTGTTGTTGTTGTTTTGGTTTATTGGTTGCAGTACCACTGTCTGATGCTTCTTTATGGTATGATGCTTCATCATCACTAAGATGTTGAGAGTAATCATCATTAGCAGGTTGAGACATTTTTCTAGATCTGAAAGTGATTGTTTGTGTTCTTGTGATTCTTCTTATTCAGAGTCCCTCTAGAGGCTCTGATACCACTTGTAGGTCCAAAGTCTTGGATCTGATTAGCCTTTTGTAAGCCAATAGCTAACTTGAATAAATCCAAATTAACTATAAGAGAGACAATGACTATGAATACTATGTACTAATGCGGAATCTTAACACAAGTACTAAGAAGAACAATTGTAAAACTAACTTTGTATATTGCTATTGATTTCTATTAGGTTTGGATACCTCAAACACTATGCCGTATGGTTCCTTTTATACACCAAGGAAACCCTAATAGGCTTTACAAAACGTGTGAAAGGATAATGCATATCCTTTCCTAAGATATCTCCTAAGATATCTCTAAGATAACTATTACAACTATTCTGTTACATAAACAGACTTAACAAGACAAGGCCAGTACTAACTATAGTACTGCCAGACTTAACTTAGTACTGGCATACTTAACTATGTCTACCAGACTTAACTCAATAACTACCAGACTTAAGTCTGTTTACAATAATTCCTAACAGGTCATGGGTCAAACAGGTCATGTTTTAAAAATGGGTCTAATGGGTCATGGGTCAAACGGTTTGGGTCAGGTCGACCCACTAAATTATGGTGTGTTTTGAACGTTTTATACGTTTCGTCAGTCTTTTTACGTTTTCGTCGGTTTTTTTTCCTTTTTTTACGTTTTCGTTCGATTTCTTACGTTTTTGTCTGTTTTTTTACGTTTTTGTCCGTTTTTTACGTTTTTGTCCGATTTCTTACGTTTTCGTCAGATTTCTTACGTTTTCGTTCGTTTTTTTACCTTTTCGTCCGATTTCTTAAGTTTTCGTCCGTTTTTTTATGTTTTCGCCCGTTTTCTTATGTTTTTGTCAGATTTCTTACGTTTTCGTCTGTTTTTTTACGTTTTTGTCCGATCTCTTACATTTTTGTCCCATTTTTTACGTTTTCATTTTTTTTTACGTTTTCGTCCAATTTCTTACGTTTTCGTCTGTTTTTTACGTTTTCGTCCGATTTCTTACGTTTTCGTCCGTTTTTTCGGTTTTCGTCCTATTTGTTACATTTTCATCCGATTTCTTACGTTTTCGTCTGTTTTTTTTACGTTTTCGTTCGATTTCTGAAGTTTTAGTCCGTTTTTACGTTTCCGCCCGTTTTCTTACGTTTTCGTCAGATTTCTTACGTTTTCGTCTGTTGTTTTAAGTTTTCTTCCAATTTTTTACGTTTCGTCCGATTTCTTACGTTTTCGTCTGATTTTTTAAGTTTTCGTCAGATTTCTTACGTTTTCGTCTGTTGTTTTAAGTTTTCTTCCAATTTTTTACGTTTCGTCCGATTTCTTACGTTTTCGTCTGATTTTTTAAGTTTTCGTCAGATTTCTTACGTTTTCGTCCATTTTTTTACGTTTTTGTCCGATTTCTTACGTTTTCGTTCGATTTCTTACATTTTCGTCCGTTTTTTTACTTTTTTGCCCGATTTCTTACGTTTTCGTTTTCTTCCGTTTTGGACGTTTTTTTTTGTTTTTTTGACCCCTTTCTTCGTTTTCTTACGTTTTATACATATTTATTCATTTTAAAAAACAGATCAAAACGTAAAAAAAACAGACAAAAATGGACGGAAACGTAAAAAAACGGAAGAAAACGTAATAAACAAACAAAAAACGTAAGAAATCG
>BQNB010145267.1:0-16740 GCA_026074375.1 Tanacetum coccineum
GTAAAGTTTTTTTAAAAAGCAAATCTTTTTTAAAAAAAGTAAATTTTTACTTGGTAAATTTATAAAAAGTAATTTTTTTTTTAAAAGTAAAAAAAAAATTAAAAAGTAAATTTTTTTATAAAATGTAAAAAAAATTTTAAAAGTAAATTTTTTTAAAAAAAGTAATTTTTTTTATAAAATGTAATTTTTTTTTTAAAAAGTTAATTTTTTTTTAAAAAGTAAATTTTTTAAAAAAATTATATTTTTACTTGGTAAATTTAATACTTTATAAAGTAAAAAAAAATATTTTTTTTTAAAAAAAATCTTTTTTAAAATAACGTAAGAATAAAATTTAAAACAATTTTTTTAATAATGTATGAAACACATGACATATTTTGAATTTTGTAAACCAAACAGAAATCTGACATGGAATTTCATTTCTTTCTCCTAACCAAACACATGACATATTTGGAATTTTTACATTCCAATTCCTTAAGATTCCCAATCCTTAATAAATTCCAATTCCTTGACAAAACATTCTACGAACCAAACGGGCCCTAAGGGTTGTAATGAGAGATTCCTAAATCCTCAAGGTTTCTTTGTTAAGCATTATGTATGCTTTTCATGTTTGGGGTGTTTAAGGATAAATATTATCGTAAGACTTTAGGTCGAACTAAATGTTGATGATAAGGATGATTGGTTGAGGAAACATAAACGAAGAAGGATGAGCGTGAATGGAAAGGGAAGGTGTTGACTATAGGTTTGTTAGGTGTTTTGTTGGCTGTTAATGTTGATGAACAAGGGCGGTCCCCTAAATTATGGCCGATCCCCTTAATTAATTAAGGGGGCCGCCCATTTTTCAGACGCTCCCTTTTTTGTTCTTTTGTAGGGAAGGTTTTTCAGGAACTTTCTAGTTGTTTTTTTGGTAGAAAATTTGAATTCAAAATATTTATTTTGAATAAAACATTTCTTATAAATACAAAAATGTTTTGTATATGTTTTAAAAATGTTTGTCCCATTTTATAAAAAAATGTAAGGTTTGGAAAAATAAAAAATTTCTTTGATCATTCAACAAATTAAAGTTTGTTTGTTCATACCTTTAGTGAAATACGTCGGGTGCGAACTTAAATTTGTTGTTGAAGAAAACTTGAGACGCTGAAAGATGTTGACGTATGAATTGATGATATGTGATTACGAGTAACTTAAGCACTTTACGTTATGTGTTATAAGTTACATGTTTGTCATCACCAAAACATGAAGAGAACGTATAGATTAAATATCGTAATATTTCTACCAACAGAGAATATATTAGGCTATCAGCCTTCGTCAAAAGAAGAGTATGAGCAAGCTGGTGATGCTTTAGCAAATGCTTCATATCCCTTCTTAGCTGAATATGTTGCCAATCCGTATGCTTCGTTGGAGCAGCTATTGTCGAAGAAGCCTCCATTGCTTCGACCGACCTTTTCTGGATCCCGTTCTAAACCTTTGTCTCCAAAGGTTAAGTAGTATTATGGTTATTTTGTCTATTCCGGGTGGTTTGTACCCGTGACTTCAGGTTTCAATTTGTTGCAGACATTGTATCATGAAGTTTATGTATGGCATATGAGCCTTTTCCTTTTGCTGATGGTTTTGTATCAAGCATTTTGTTGTTCGTATGCGAGCTGCGTTTTAGTTGAAACCTTTAGAGAGTTATCATGAGTTCAGGTGTTATTTCTGAAGGACTCATGTGTGAACACTTATGTTTTCTTAATAACGTGAATTTAGGTGATTATTTCTCGAAGGGCTCATGCGTGGCCCTTCGTCACCCCTTCGAACGTTTTACATCTTTTTAATAACGTGAATTTAGGTGATTATTTCTTGAAGGGCTCATGTGTGGCCCTTCGTCACCCCTTCGAATGTTTTACATCTTTTTGATAACGTGAATTTAGGTGATTATTTCTCGAAGGGCTCATGCGTGGCCCTTCGCCACCCCTTCGAACGTTTTACATCTTTTTAATAACGTGAATTTAGGTGATTATTTCTCAAAGGGCTCATACGTGGCCCTTCGTCACCCCTTTGAACGTTTTACATCTTTTTGATAACGTAAATTTAGGTGATTATTTCTTAAAGGGCTCATGCGTGGCCCTTTGGTATGTGCTTAATTACACATACCTTTTACCTTTAAAAACGAGCTAAAATAACCAAAAAAGGACTTAAAATGCCAAATATAAAAAGGCAAACATAGATAGTAAGACTCTATGTCTGAACTAAAGATTGAGATAGGGATGGTATTAGTCTAAATGATTAATTCTTTAGCTTTATATATATATATATATATATATATATATATATATATATATATATATATATATATTCTAGTTAAAGTAGTGTAGTATCTTATAATTGTTAAAATGAAAAGTGTTTTGGACCATTGGATCTATTATTTTGATTAAGATGACATAAATGTCATTAAATAAAAATAAAAAATAGAATTAGTTATTTTTTTATAGCATTAAGGGATTATTTTGGTAATTCCTCATTTGATTAAATATATGTTACAAATACGTCTTTATTGCCTCCATAACTCTTATTGTAACTCCTCCTCATAAATTATCCTTTGACTAAATATTTATTACACTAACACCATTCATCCATCATTAATATCATCTAACACTAATCGATAGATCCAACGGTTTCCGGGTGTACGGGTTCGTGGTGTGCGAGTGTGTGGTGTACGAGTCGGTGGTATACGATTCAGTGTACGAGTTCGTGGTGTACGATTCGGTGGTATAAGAATCGGTTTGTACGAGTCGGTGAGTTGTACGAGTTCGTTGGTGTAAATTTCGTGGTGTAAAGTCCGTGGTGTACGAGTTCGTGGTGTACGGTTCGTGGTGTACGAGACGGTGGTGTACGAGTCGGTGGTGTGCGAGTCGGTGTTGTGCGAGTCGGTGGTGTACGAGTCGGTGGTGTACGAGTCGGTGGTGTACTATTCGGTGGTGTACGAGTCAGTGGTGTACGAGTTCGTGGTGTATGAGTTTGCGTCAATAAATAAATAGGAGTAAACTGCAAAAATCATCCCTGTGGTTTGTAGTTTGTGGCACTAATCATCCCTAGCCGATACTATTGGGCTCTTAATTCAGCCATGAGTGGTGAAACGTTCAAGCAAAATCTTCTTTAGAGGGATGATTTTTGAAAACTTTTTGTCTAAACTTTTTGCAAAAACTTAATCCCCAATATGGATGATTTTTGCTGGATGTTTGGCTACTCAGGGACTGATTTGTGCCAAATCTGTATCGGACTAAGGATGATTAGTTGCCACGAACTACAAACCACATGGATATTTTTGCAGTTTACTAAAAAATAGATTATGAAGATGTATCATAGAAAATTACTACCATATAAATGACATTTAAATGAAAATTTAAATTAGTGTTTTTAAATTAATAAGTTAAAAATGTTACACAAAATGGGGCCCATTAATTTGACAATATAAAATTTTGGGTTATTTACTAAATTGTCCTTTTGGACTAGATATTTATTACACTAAAAACATCCATCATCATTAATATCATCTAACAGTAATCTATAGAATACAATGGTTTATATTACTTCTTATTTAACAAATTTTAAGAAGCTACACCACATTAACCACTCCTATATTATTATTATATCTTTATATATTAATTGTATAAATATATATATTATAAACTATATAGATATTTTTATATATATATATATATATATATATATATATATATATAATATATATATTTATATATATTATATATATATATATAACAAAATATCAATAAGGGAGAGGAGAGTAAGTATTCCGTAGGCTTCATTAAGAGATTACTTTTTATCCAAAGGAATTCAAAAAAAAACATTTCTGAGTCGTTTTGATGAGGCGTGAATTGAGAATGAGAGAGTTAAAGTTCATGATCGCATCGTTTGTATGTTTTCAATGATTTTTTGGATTCTTTTTTCTACAAATCAAGATGCAAAAAAAATCAAGTAAAAGCATGCCTAAAATGAAAAAGCAATAAAGTTAAACACGGAAATAAACGATAAACGGGATCAAAAACCCGAGTTTAAAAACCTATTCTCCAAATTTTAACCCTACAAATGCAAATTTAATTTTTAATAGTCCTAAATGATAAAAGAAAATTTAAAAAAAAAGAATTATATTTTTTTGACTTTTATTTTATTTATTAAGAATTAAAAACTGATTTAATCTAAAAAATTAATTAAAAATACTAAACTAATTTGGAAAATTCTGAAAAATTCAGGAAAAGTACTTTGCACAGTTATAATCTTATGAAAAATAAAATTAGCCCACCGGCTTATTTGAATAAGCTAGAAATAAGCAGAAAATGGCTGAAAGCTTAAAGGGGTAAAAAGGGTATAAAAGAAAGTTAGGGCTGAGTTATAACGAAAAAGACCCAAGGGAGAGTTGGCAGTGGAGTATGTTGTTAAGGTGTTGGTGTGTGAAGAGGAGGTCACAGGTTTGACCCCTGTGACCTCTCTTTTTTATAAAACATTTTTTTTGTTTTCTTTTTGAAAAACCTATAAAACAAGTAAAAATAAGCAACTTTTATAAAAACAACTTTTTGACAATCTTATTAATAAGCCAGAAATCAGCTGAAGAAAAAGGGACAGAATTGCTAAAACTACACTTAATGAAATTTAAGCTAACTGGTTGAACCTTTTAAGACTAAATAAGCAACACTTAAGTCTAATAAGCTAAACTAACATATTCTAGACTTATAAGCTCAACATAAGAACAGAACAATATGCATTTTGAATTAACACAAAGCAGAAAAAAAAAAAAGCAAATAGCTATTTGCTTACATCATCTAACCAAAACAGGACTTTTGGGGCATATTTTAAGCTAACTTTCAAGCTAGAATACTTAAAAGCTTAATAACTTTTAAACTTAAAAAACAGATTAAGTATACTACCAAGCTATAATGGGAAAAGATAATAAATTAGCATTTTGAAAAACTAATAAGCTAGAAAAAAGGCTTTTGAAAAGGTCTAAAATATACTGATTAAAATCAGTATGTACTGACTTTTTATTTGGAAAACTGCTACTTTTAGCCTACATTTTTAGCTAGAAAAACCTAATATGAAAACTAAAAAAGGTTAAAACAGATGGAGGAGTAATGGTCTAGAAAACTTATACCATTTAAATCAGTTCCTTATTCAAAATTTTAAATACTCTAATTTGTCTTGAAATCTGACTTTTAACACTTTTAAAATAACTACTTAGACAGATTTTAGGCTAAAAACTCAAAAAACAGTTGCATACCTTATTTAACTCTAATCTATTGCATTTTGAATCTTAACAAGCATAAAAACTACACCTAAAGACCACTAATCAAAACTCTAATCTAACAAGCTGAATTTTGAAACTAGAAAACCATAGATTCACACTATGTGTACAATGAACCTTAAACTTGACCTTTAAACTTAAAGGACTTATGAAAACTTACTTAAAGACTGAATTAAAGCTTGTCAAAAGTGACTAAAAGGCCAATGTCTTAACAACCTGTACCTAAGGAAAATGGGTAGTGTGCTAGTGCCAAACACCCCTTAATTCCTAAAATCTCATTTTTACGCTTATGAAAAGTGATTTAAGCTAAGATTTAACTAGGACCAGATATAACTAGAAAAATAAGCCAAAAAACAAGCATTTTCAATCATCAATAAGCACTAGAAAATAACAAAAAAACAAGGATACTAGCACTTTTAAAGCTAAAAATCAATATACATGAAAAGCGTAATCATTGAGTTCAAACTAAAAAATAAGCATCATAAGCATTATAAAGACTGAATAAGCTAATACAAGCCATAATAAGCAACATAAGAAGCAGTAAAATAAGCAAGATAAGCTAGTTTGAAAACTTGTTAAAAGGAAATGGTATAACGCATTCTAATAGACTTTATATTAAGTAACCTATAGCTGCTAGGGATTCATCTTCGTTGTCAATAAGCTGAATCAAACCCATAATCTCTCCTTTGCCAGCTTTATCTCAAAAGCAATAATAGCATGATATTTTGTGTTATAAAAGAGCTTTTAAACATGGGAAATAAAAGTTAAGCTTTCTGAGAGCTTAAAGATGGTTTTGCAAGTGTTAAATAAACTTATGAAGCTTATATGTGACTTTTTAAACGTAAATAAGGTTAAATGTGAATTAAGAACTTAAATAGCAGATTTCCATTAAACTAACTTAAATTTCATTTAATATACATAAAAGTTTTTCAAGTCTTTTATAAGTTAAATTATAAAATTAAGCTAGAAAGATAATTAAGCTATTCTACTACTATAACTTATTTACCACGAGATGCCTTTTATAACAAATGGTTTCCTAAATACTTTGTAGAGAAATAACTAAACTGCAGGGGTCTTAAACTTGTGTTTGTTGTGTGAGAGGAAGGGAAATAACTTACTTCATCCTGGCTCATTCATCTTTCGTGTTCTCATGCACTGGCTTCACATGCCATTGATTTGATGTGTTGTATTCTTAAACCAATGAATAAACCTTTGGGTTTGCACTGCGTGTTGTGCGTGTTTTGGCTGCGTCTGGGTTGGTGGGGCATGAGCGTGGGGGTGAAGGGCGGTTGGAAAAGAAAGTGACGGGTGAATCAGGGACCATGGTGGGGATTTGGCTGTGGAATAATGGATTTTGGGTTGTTTGAGCAGGGTAAAAGGGATAACGAGGTTAGGGGTTTGTTAGGTTTAGGGACTAATGGTGTAAATTGCAAGGACTAACTGAGTTAGTCCATAAGGATTAGCAGTGTTAGTCCTCATGGCCTTACGGTGTAAAACCCAGGAACTAACGGTGTAAAGGTATTAAGGGGGTTATGAATTAAGGGTTTTAATGGTCTTTTTGTTTGGGCTTAAGTTGTGCCAGTTTGTGTTGGATTGGCACTATGGACTCCTTTTTTAAAAAACTTTTAATTGTATATAGATAAAGGCTTTTAATGGGCTGACGGACCCATTAAATGGGAGGGGGTGGTCTATTATTTAAGATGCCTCAAGTCTTTAGCTTCGACGTTTCACATAGACTTTTTACGTCTTTTCCAATTCCCGTGCTCAGTTTTGTTCGTTTTGGCTTTGTTTTTTGTTCTTTAGTGAATATCCGTTACCTGCACTGTATATAAAGCACACATATATTTGGCATTTTATGTCCGTTTTTGGTCATTTAGGCTCGTTTTCATAGGTAAAATATATGTGTAATTAAGCACATACCAAAATCCCTCATACTAAACTATTGCCGTGTCCTCACGCAATGCCATAAGTAAAAACACTTTAGAAACCAAGATCTGAATTCCCCTTAGACTAATTACCTCGAAAAAGTAGCGCTAAGTGTTCATCAAAGGGAAATAAAAGAATCATTAGTTTGAAAAGCCCCCGTTGTGACCACTTTTTTTAAAGATTTTACCACTAATTACCACACCTATTTTTGTATTTTCTGTATTTTAAGAACTAACTAGAATGTACTAGACTTTCGTATTTTCATAACTTTTGGTTATAAAACAATGGAAGCACTTTAATCCTAAAATACCCAAAAAAGGATAAATTTATCATCTCCGATTTTTCACTTGTCCCAAACCAAGCTCAAAAACAAAATCACCGTTAAATATAAGTTAAGATGCTAAAACACTAATTCATTCTTGTAACTTGTGAAACTTTTCACTCCCGACAATTATTATATAGATGAATGTGCTTATTTCGAATTTCAACCATAGATCAAACTTTTTAAGAAAATTGTAATATTTCTATGATTCACGTTCCACCCAAGAATTATGATTTTGAAGGCGAGATCATTCCATGTAGCGACTTTCTTCTCGGCACATCCCAGCCGAGACCGGCTTAGGTGGGGGGGAACCCCCCCTATAGGGGGGATTTTTTGACACCTCACAGAGAATGACTCACGGACCTTCGGTTTCAAAGACTCTTAGGTTTCCCGTTTATACATAGCTTATTTAGAAAAACAATAACTTAAAATGAAATAGTCTTAGTTCGAAAGCATATTTAAATTTAAGAAAAAGATATTTTCCTTATATTTATTAAATCACATTTATTGCACTTAACATTAATATAACCATGATGCAATTGATGTCCTCGGCCTTTTTGAAGGCTGCAACATCAGTTGTAAGCCGGCAAGATCCAGCAAACTTTTATTAGTCTCTGATTATTATTCTTACTATGGGCTTTCTTTTGAAGACTGCCACATCGGTTGTGAGCCAGCAAGAGACAGTAAACTTTTATTAGCCCACGGTTTATATTATTACCTTATTCATCATCAATTATTTTTTTTATTAAAACTTTATGTCATGATATATAGTGAAAGTTTCTTTTTGGAAAATTTAAGTATAAATTTGAACTAAGACAAATATTATTGACTACATTTCAAATTCAAAAATTGTTGATTTAAGTTTAATTTTGAAAAATAACACTTATTATTAGTCCGGTTAGGAGTTTATGGGAGAAAAAGCCACAAATTACACACATGAGCTTGTAAGATTTCCAAGTAATCCTTGTTTAGCATCCAACTCATAATTAACTCTATCATTTTTCGTTCTTCACAAATTTAAAATCTCTAATAAAAAGATCCGCGAAAGCTTAGTCTAAAAGTTAAGGAACAAGCTAGAGCTCAACACGCTTGATCGAGTCAAAATTTATTCTTATTTTACCCAGCAGGAAAGTTATAATTGTGACAAAACACTTATTTTATTTTTGAAATTTTTTATTTTTTTATTTTTTTTGGTATTTTGATGGTAAAAATGGAATTACGTGAAAACAACGACTGCAGACATAATCAAATCGATAGATCCCCCCATACTAGAGCTGAACATTGTCCTCAATGTTTTAAGAAGGGTCTCTACATAAATCTAAAGCCGTTTATTAAGTATGCTCAAAGATAATCGTTAGTCGATAAGATTTGGATATTGGATTCCCATAATGAAGCTGAGGATTTGAAGCTCGAGTGAACGAAGGACAAAACCATGAGCACGAGAGGCTTCAAAATCCGGGCAATCCTGGACATACAATACAAAACACGAAACACGGAAAATGGAAGAGGCGAGCCTCTCACAAGGAGCCACATAAAAACACGATAAAGAAAGAGGCGAGCCTCCTCACAACATACTTATTCATTACTATTAAACTACCATATTACTACTACGGATAAGCATGGGTTGCCACCCACGAAGCGCTTATTTTTGATTAACCGAGTCTTGAGCTACTCATCCCCCATACTTGAAGGATTGGTCAAGGAGGATAAAAATGGAGAAACGGAACATCCCAAGGTAGATGTATCCTCTAATGGATAATCCTCGGGCTTTCAGAAACAAAGCTTGAAAGCTTAAAAGCCCCGTATGAGATAAGAGATGAACTTGTCCTCATTTTTCAGGATAAAAATAGAAGCAAAGTTGTCAAATACTGGACAAAGGGTGGGTTGGTGGGAAAAAAGTCTAGGCATATGAACATAGTGTTCAGAAATATCACCCTCCACTTTGGTAGTTCAAAAGTCCCGATCGACTCAAAGTAAATTCCATCATCTGGCGGTTTCGCAGGAGAACGAGGGGATGATGGAATATTAAAATAAAATGACTCATTTTCAGGAAGTGAAGGGGAATCATTGCTAAGAATTCTTCAAGGAAAAGGATATCCCCTTCAGAGTCATAATCATCATTCTCAATGCCCGGTAGCATCGAGTCATCCAGAGTAAGAAATAAATCGATCTCCTCTATAAGAGAGTCACTACCCTCAATGGGGATAGGAGATGGAGAGAAAGATTCGATTATAGCATCAGAATTTTTAGAATTTAATTCTTCCGGGGGTCTAGGGGATGAATTATCATACAACAATCTCTCAACAAGATAAATGTCTTCCTCAGGATCAAAGTCGGCTTCATTAATTCCCGATGGAATTAAATCAATATAAGCGAGTTCACCGGAGAACTCCTCGAGAAGAGAATCAAACTTAGGAGAAGAAATAATCAAAGTGTCTCGATTAAGCAAGGATTCTATAAGATCAGACTCTGCATTAAAGTGATGCGGATCTATCTTAGTAGAAATGATTTCTTCATCAGAAAGAGGGTTCGAAAAAATTTTGAAATTTTTTTTCGAAACGTTCTCATCTGAAAATGACTTGTCATCGCTAGAGGAAAAATCGTTGTCAGCATCAAAGAGAGGATTAGAGACAGTTGTAAAATCATTACAAACGGGCATATTACACTCACTTTCAATATCGGATAAATCCTTAGATAAATCCTCGGACTCACTTAGGGTTGGGACAAGGTTCTCAACACTAGACTTTATTAATTGGTCCGATTCCGTTTCTGGAATAGTGCTGAGATGCTTATCCCCCATACTTAGAGAGTCCGTAATCAGAAAGTCAGGTGTGATTGCATCAAACGAAGTCCTTTCAAGAATTTGTTGAATTCTTTTAACTTTATCTGGAAAAAGTTCCTCGTCATCATCACCATCATTGAAAATGTCGTGATTATGATAGATACGTCACGTAGGCTCAGACGGATTAGTAATAATAGTAGCACTTTTGGTCAAATGAATAGTATAAGTAGTAGACGAAGTGCTAATATTATCATAGTCATCATTATAAAAATATGAGACGGGTGAAGGCTCATAAGGATTAGCTGCCTGTTCTTCAGCTAACAATTCTTGTTTTTCCTCAATTGCCTGCTCTTGTAAAAGAACAGCCTCCTGCTCACGTCGTTGACTCCTTATTTCACAATAGTATTGCATCATTATTTTTAATTCTTCTATACTTGTCTCTTCAGGAGGTTGAAGAATGACGGGATACTGCGGGGGTTGGAATTGGTCAAAACCGGAAGAATTAGAATTATAGAAATTTTGGTTCATTGGTTGACATTGAAAAGTCATATGAGGTCCCTCACAGTTTTCACAATAAGGCTCATCGAAGATTAATTGATCACATTGAAAAGTCTCATGAGGACCCCCACAACGGGTACAACAAAGATATTGTGGAAGACTTAGTGAAGTTTGTGTAAAATTATCAAAGTTTTGATTGAAACACGGGTCCTGATTGTAGACAAACGGGACTTGAGGTGGACAATCGTAACCATAATGAGCATCGTTTCCACAAAACTCACAAGAATACGTCTCGTACTGGGGCTGGTTATACGAAGACATGTCGAAGAATTAAACAAATAATAGGGTAGAGAAGATTATTTTTAGCAAAATACATAAGAGAGAAAAATATTTTTGGTAACCGATAATCGAACAAGTGTACGGTAGCTCTCTAGAAAACGCACAAAGAAGCGGAGGAGCGGGTAAGCGCGAAGCGTTTTAAAAACCTTCTCCTTTCGGGTCAAAGTTCGTAGGATCGACCCTCCTTATACCTCTCTTATAGTTTGTAATCTAAAGGTGAGCCGAATTCACACGTGACACAATGGTTGATTTTGTTGTTTTTTAATTTTTTTGGTACTTTCAATACTTTAGAAAAAGTATTGTTGGTATTTTTAATTAATCACTAAATAAAATGAGAAAATTAAGAAAAATAATGAAGAAAATATTCACAATTGAAAGCGATAACTTCACGAGGAAGGGTCTTCAAACACTAATCTTCAAACGTAAACACGGTAGTCGCACACACCTCCCCGGCAGCGACGCCAAAAATTGGTTTCCTGTTTTCCAAACACACCCGTAAGTATGTAAGGAGAACGGGATCAATGATAGTACGAGATAAGTATTCCGAAAAGGTTTTAAGAGAAATTATTCTTTTCCAAAGTAAAATCCCAAAAAACCTTCCCGGGTCGTGTCCCGACGAGGCGTGAATTGAAAATCGGGGTTACGTTCGTGATCGTGTGATTGAATGGTCAATGATTGATTTGGATTCTATTTCTACTAATAATATGCAAAAACAAGTAAAGGCAAACTAAAAACGAAAGCAATTAAAGATTTAAACCTAAAAACGATAACGAGAATCAAAACCCGTTCTTTAGAAAACTAAATCCTAAAATTTTAACCCTACAAAAGCAAATTTAATTTTTAACAGTCCTAAATGATAAAAGAAAATTTAAAAAAAAGAATTAAGTTTTTTTTGACTTTTATTTTATTTATTATGAATTAAAAACAGTTTTAGACTAAATTAAATATTAAAAATATTAAACTAATAATAAAAAATCTAAAAAATTCAGGAAAAATGTTTCATACTATGAAGAATCAAAGAAAAATAAAAACTTTGAGAAACAGCTTATAAATAAGCTGTAAATAAGCCCAAATTGGCTGAAAAGCAAATCTGGCAAAAAGGGTTAAATGAATAAAGTGAGTAAGTTAAAACAGAAAAGTCCTAAGGGCGCGTATGGTTAAAGAGTGTTGTGTTGAGGCTTTGCTATGAGAAGAGGGAGGTCACAGGTTCGAAACATGTGGCTCCCTTTTTAATAAAAACCTTTTTTTTCTTTTTAAAACAGTTATAGAATAAGCACAAATAAGCAACTTTTACAAAACAACTTTTTATGAAAAACTCAAATAAGCTGGTAAAAAACTACTTAAAGAAACAGAATGCTAGAAAAGCTAATATGAAGATTGATTTAGACAGTTTTATTTTAAGCTAAGAAAAAGGACATAATTAGCAAAAAGCTATAAAAGCAAAACAGATTAAAACTGATATTGTGAAGAGCTTAATTAAGCTAGAAACAAGGATTTAAACATAAGCTATAAGCTAGAAATGAAAGGCAACTAAAACAGCTTAAACTCTAAACTATGGTGTTTTAGGTCTTTTAGGCTTAACAACTATTTGCAGCCCTATTTAAAAGCTACAAAAAGCTGCTCTAAAATCAAATTAAGCTAAAACAGATGAAACAAAGGCTATAAAGGACTTATGCAAGAGATTTCAGAATCCAAATCATACTTATACTAACCTAATTATGCTAATGAAAAAGGGCTTTTAAGCTTAAATCAATTGCATACTAAAACAATAATTATTCTAAAACTGGGAATACTGATGAAACAGTACTAGGGAACTTAAATCAGTTTCAAATGATTAAGTCTAAGCCATCTTGACACTATTAAGCACTACTTAAAACTTATTGATCCAAATCCAAAATCTAACAGTATTGAAGAACAAAACTTAAGCAATTATGAAAATTTGTTTATAAAAAACTCAAGACCTAATCAAAACTTATTCAAAACTAACTAAAACTTGATCTTATACTTAATGCATGATGAATCAAAAGTGGATTTGAAAACCATAAGGATAATGACAGTATCAACTCTAGGTTAATACTGCTTGCCAAACACCCCTTTAATTTTTTTGATTTTCATTTTAAGCTTAAAATAAACTTAGAAAACTTATAAAAACTGAAAACAGATTAAGCACAAGGATACTTAAGGACAAATAAGCAATAAAATCACAGACTTAAGCATAAGAATAAGCACATTTGAATTAAGCAATTTAGACAAAAAACAAGCAGTTTAAATGAACATCAATCCAAGGACATAAAAACCTTAACATAAATATAAAAAGCATCCAGAATGACAGAATAAGCAATCATTTGTAACAGATTAAGAACTTAACTCTTGAATAAAACTTTGCTAAACATGAACAAAAACTGTTTTAAAAGCAATCTACCTAAAGTTTAGAATTCAAACGCACAAGTGGTAATTAACAGGATTTGGACACTAATCCAAATCTGTTAACCCAAACACCCCCTTAAGTATTTAAAAAACCATTTTAAGCTTAATACAGACTAAGAAAACTTATAAAAACTAAAAACAGATTAAAACTAAGGTTAACTAAGCACATATAAGTAGTTAAAACAAAGACATAAGCATTTAAAAAGAGCAAACAAGAATGAACAGTTTTCAACTTAAACAAGGCAGTTTTAACTTAAAATATGATTAAATGACTTCTAACCTATAAGCAAGCAATAAACAATATTAAAATAGGCAATGGATAAACAGAAAAAACAAAATAAGCAAAGAAATAAGTCACAAACAGCAAATAAATGCAATTAGGAAAAGATTTTAAAAAGATACAAATGTGTACCTGAATCCCTTGCACCAGAACAGGGATTAGAAATAGAAGAATACTTTAAATGTAAAAGTCTAAACCAAATAAGCTCTAATATCCTACCCAGCTTATAATTAAGCAATCTAAAAACCCCATAAGCTCATCCATGGCTAGCTTATCATCCATTAAGCTATGGTAGTTTTGAGAGGGAAAACTTAGTCAAGCTTTTGAAAAAGATTAACTGAGTTGGACAGGAGTAATTTAGCTTAATAGCTTATGAAAATGACTTTGGAACACAGATTTAAGCTTAAATGCATAAAGTAATTTTATAAGCTGTTCATGAAGATTGGGGTGTGTTAGTTGTGTTTCTTGTGTGAGGGCTTCAAAAGCATAATCATAGCCATCAAAAAGTCTTGTTCACCAAGCCTAGTGATCTTAGCCATTGATTTTGTGTCTTCTTTCTTTGACGAATGAGGTTAAAGGAGATTGCCAAGGTGACATGGCACCATGTGAGTGTGGGGTTGAGGTTTTAGGGATAAGGGTATATGAGAGTGACATGGGAATAGTGAGTGGGGGTTTTGGCAAGATATGGGTGAGTCTGTTTGACTGGGGGGTTAACTAGGTTAGGGGTTTAACAGTGTGGGGGTTGAAGGTTTGAGGGTTTTAAGGGAATTTAGAGGTTAAGGGTAATTAGGGGTTAGAGGTTGAAGATAAACAGTGCTTATGGCGTTTTGGCGGGGGTTAGGGACGATGGGTATTAAATATTGTTGTTTGACCTGGGTTAAGTGGGGTTTGACTTTGGGTTTAATGGTAACGGGGTTAATCCCTGTTTTGGTAAAGGACTGGCACCGTTAGTCCTTTTGGACTAACGGTGCAAATGGTAAAGGACCAGCAGTGTAAGCAACTTAACGAGATTATAAAAGGCTCGTTAAGGGGCTGTTTGTTTTGGCAGTTAAAGGGAATTGGGCCATTTCTTTGGTGTTGGGCCTTTTTAAAGGATTTGGGCCTTTTGCTTCCAATTTTAGTTTAAGTCTTGATAGTAATAGCTTAATGGGCTGCCCCGGCCCATTAGATGGGTGCGGGTTGGCCCATTAAGTATTTCTTCGGTTTCGGCTTCGACTTTGACGTTGACTTTTTGGTGTTGACTTTGACTTTGGCTTTTGTTGACTTTGACTTTGGCTTTTTGCTCTCTTTCCAATCCCGTGCTCGGTTTTGTCTGTTTTGGCTTCGCTTTTGTCCTTTTGTGAATATTCGTTACCTGCACAACACAAACAGCAAAACAAGCATATATTTGGCATTTTATGTTCGTTTTTGGTCATTTAGGCTTGTTTTTATAGGTAAAAGGTATGTGTAATTAAGCACATACCAGTATTATATCATGAACAACTTGCCTTTGTACTGTATATAGTCAAGATTTGACAAGTGTTTTTATTTATACCACACATCCCGTGGCTAGGTTCTAACATAAGCTATAACTAGGATCTAATCTAATAGTCTAATGGTCCTTTCTGACTGTTCTTGAGTTCATAGATTGCTTCTAGAATATTTTCCTTATCTGCTTGGTGACGAATCTGGATGTTGTTGATAATGTGTTCTAGTTTAGTAATCCTGAAGCGAGCTAGAGAAATCTTATGGTTACTTCCCATTTGCTTTCTTTGAAGTTTAGTAATTTGAGCACGAGCTTGTTAGACTTCAGCTTCTAGAGTGTCAAAATCTTTTTGTATGATCACCTGACCTTTTCCTAGACCTTTTATGTTGTCTTCTATGTGTTCAATGCGGTCGAGAGAGAGTTCATCTAGGTGATTCAGGATTTCATCAATTTGCTCTTCGTGACGTTCCACACTTGTCTTACGAGAGCTTTCTCCCATCTTAAAGTCTCGAGGTAGGGCAGAAGTAGATGAGGATGATCGGTTATGTTTCTTAGGTGACAATAATCCCTCAGGAAGAAAGAATTCTTGAGGATTAAACATTGGAGATAAAGGCACAATAGTTGGAGGTGAGATAGGTGATTCTTTAGCATAAAATGCTTGCAAAACCTTCATGTAGGGGTCTTCATGAAAAAGCGAAAGAGTTGGTGAAGCTATTGGAACTACGCCAAATGAGTTAGAAGAGCTAGAATAAATTTTTCCCGGTGAAGCTGGGAAATAATCTGGGGAAGCCGGGAGAAAGTTCGGAAAGTTTGAGGAAAGGCATCCTTAATACCAGAAGTAGGGTGGTTGGGAGAAGACATCACTCTGTTAACAACCCATCGGTAAAATAACATAAGTTATTTATATAATAGTATAATAGTTATGTATCTTTACATACTATTCGGGAGATGTAGTGGCACGGAGGACTTTCTTGGCTAGAAAAAAAAGTAGTTATAGTTAAGGTTTCAACCTTGTTCTCTATAACCGTTGGCTCTGATACCAATCTATAACACCCCTATTCTTGACATATAACAGTGGAAGCTAATATGGGGTATTATTTCATAGTACAATAGTCATAATCATAGAAAACGAATCGTAAAGAGACATTTTTAGGAAAATTTAGTTATCATTCATTTATTTATTAGAGTTTTTACAAAAGAGAGGTCCCAAAATCTACAGGAAATCAAAAAGTTTGAATGATAACAGTTTAGCCATCTTCAAGTCCGTGCCACTCCGTGCCATATGATGCTCAGTTATCTGAGATAAACATGCTAAAAAGTCAACACAATGGTTGAGTGAAATTCATAGGTTTATAATAAACAGTTTGGATACAAGTTCAATAGTGGGTTACGTTGTTATACATCCATA
>BQNB010145269.1:0-16740 GCA_026074375.1 Tanacetum coccineum
TTGAACTATAAGCTTTTGAAAACTAATAAATCTACTTAGCCACTATCTAATTAAGCTATAAAATCTACTTCTATAAGCTAGAATTCAAAATTTTAAGAAACTTACTTTCTACTTACTGTTTTTGGCTTCTTGAAATTTTTGTGACTTTTAATAGCAACATTAAGCTAGGTAAATAAGCTAGAAAATGCAATTTAAGACTTAATCTATATTAAGCTATACTTAGACTTAATCCTACTTAACTATAAGCTCCTAAAAGTTATGTTTGCCTAGCTAAGAATTGAAACAAAAGTGACAGCAAGAACTGATATGTTCCTGCTGATGCACTTTGCAAAATGCAAAAACAACAAGTGCAGGTTATCAAATGGGTAAACGTGCACTTATACACTCTTAGTGAGTGTTTTCAAACACAATTCAAGCATAAACAAAAGCTCATAGAGCTTGGATCAAGATTAAGCAAGCAAGTCAAATGGCACTTTTTGCCCTGGTGCTAAGACCTACAAGTTAAGCCATAACTTTTTGAAAAATTAAATCTAACTTTTAAAAACTATTTTCCTATTGATCTTAAGAGAAACTAAAGCTAACTCAAGTGTTTTGCACTAAAATATTTGACTATAGGAAGTCAAACTTACTTAAACCAAACACCCCTTTATGTGATTGACAGATTTGTTTAAGCTTTTTAAAATGAAATCTACCTATTAGAAACTTAATACCAGATAACCTAGAGCTTATAACTACTTGATTTAACACAATTTAACTACTGATTAAGCCGAAATCCTAAGATCTATAACTATTAACTAATATTTTTGGTTTTTTTAAGCTTTTATGACAGAAATGAATAACAATAAAATCTAAATTCTATAATCTAAAGACAAATGATTAAATTCACTTAATAAGCTAGATAAGAAACAAATTAGGACAAATAAGCAAATAGAATAAGCAAATAGGCAAATCTAATATAGAAAGCAATAATACTATTACTAAAAACTTTAAAACTTAAGAAATTTAAAGAGAACTTACTTGATCCTCTAGCTAAACAAGAGGACTCAATTAAGAGCAGCTACAAGCTCCCTAGCTTATTAGATAAGCTAGGGTAAAGTCCATTTGGTCCTCCATTGCAACCAACTTCCAAGAGCTTTCCTCATTCATTTACAAAGGTAATAAGGTAAGATATTAAGCTGATTTAAGGTTTAAGTAGGATTAAGTCTAGTTAAACCCAATTTCAGCTTATAGACTGAAAAGGGCTTATTGAGAGCTTATTGATCTTAGCTTATTTAATAGGAAAAAGTGAAAGCTTATGAGATTAGGTAAAAGAGCTTAAGAGAGATTAAAACAACTGAAATTTCATTATAATAAAGCTTGTTTACATTAAGAAAATTACAAGGATTTAAAGCTAAATTAAGCTAAAAAGAAATTAAGCTAAAACTAAGACCTAAGCTACGTGTGTGTGTGTGAAGAGTGAGGCCCTTTTTATAGGCTGAGTGAGAAGCTTCTAGGCTCTCTTTCCTTGCTCTCCAATCCTTAATCCTGTCCATCAAATCTTCTAATCATTGGGGTTTTAATTGTGGCCGTTTGATCATTGTGTGGACACCTGAAGATTGCCAGCGTGTCATTCCCTTTTGGATGTCATTGTGCTTCTTTTGTGAGTGTTTTAGCACAAAAACCCATATGAATTTGTGCTTTCTCCCTTGACGTGTCCTTTTGATTGAGAGTGAGCTAATGATTCTCTTGATTTGACCTTAATAACCCTGCCATTGTGTACTAGATCACTTGAATAGACAATCGCACCCTTTAATTTTCAAAAGCCCTTTGTTTTTTACTGGGGGTGAAAGGAGAGTGACGATGAACAGTAACTGGGTCTTGGCGCCAAGTTATAACTGAAAGGGGTAAAAACGGTTTGAACTTTGGCCTCTTGACACTTTCAGTCCCTCTCATTTCTTTCTCCTTTTCTAGTTATAAATATCTTTAGAAAATTGTAAGTTTAGTCCTTGTGGTTTATAAAATAAAACATGGGTTAGGGTTTTGGGCTTATGAATCCGGGTAAGGCCCATTTAGGGTTTTCAAGGCCCATTAAGAGGTGAGGGCTATTTTTGGACTTTTGTGAAACTTAGAGGGTTAAAATGGAATATTGTGGGTTTTGTCTTGTAGTGGTTGAATTTTGTTGACCAATGTTTGACTGGATTTGACTGAGGCTTGACTTTTCTGGCTTCGACTTTGAATCCTTGGCTTCTTTTTGTACTCTTCTGATTCTCGTGTCCGTGCTTGCCCGTTTTTGACTGTTTTTTTGTAATTTTTGATATATCCGTACCTGCACACACAAAACACAAATACAAGCATATTTTTGCCATTTTTGGTCTGTTTTGGGTTTAATTGGGTTATTTTAGGTACAAATGGATATGTGTATTGTACACTTATCAATCACATACCTAAGACTAGCAATTTGGGGGTTTTGTTTGGGTTTTGGGTTTAGATCAGTTTATGTTTATGAAAATTTGCAGAAAGTGCGACGTACTTGGGTAAAGTACGGCGTACTTCCTAGGTTTTTAGGAAAACCGGCGCACAAATTGTTTGTGCGGCGTACTTCCTGAAGAAAAATGATTTTTTTATTCAGTTTGCCAGAAAACTGTACGGCGAATGAGAAGAGGATTATCACATGACAAGTGCGGCGGTTTTGGTGTGAAACCGGTGCACTTCGGGTATAAACCTGCAAAATAAGAAACGGGAACAGGGGAAGTGCGACACACAAGGTTAATTGTGCGCCGTACTTTCTGCAACAACAGGCATATTTTGAGATTTTAAAGAGATTTAAACACACAAAACATGCACATGACTAGCAAACAATCTGCAAACAACTAAACAAGTCCCCGACAACGGCGCTAAAAACTTGAATGTTTGAATACTACTAGTAATTATATTTTCCTTTCTATTCTATTTTTTTCCTTTCGTAATATTTTATGCCTGCTTGTTTAATAAATAAAAAGTTTTAAACGAAAATAAAAAATATATAAAAAATTATTTTGAACTTTATGGGTGTGTTCGCTGTAAACCCTCACAAGACTATAACTCGTCCACTCGGGCCACCGAGGGTTTAAAGGCTTGTTGCATACGCCAAATGCAACCGTGGTGCCTACGAAAGTACGCTTTTGTATTTTACGGTTTTTGTAGTTTAGTTTTTTTGCAGATTAAATAAATAAGTGGAGCTTGGATTGGTGGTACTGTTATCAATTGGGGGCCGATATATTTGGATTATTATATTACATGTGGTAGAATACACATGACGGCGTTTTGTTTCGCGTCGTATCTTTCGGAATTCAGCCGAGAACTTATAAGTCTCGTTTCTCTTATATTTATTTTTTCCGCTTGTCCCACTTTTAAGTTATTTTCTAATTACGCATAATGCTTAACTTAAGTGTGGGGGGAAAATAAATTGCAAAATCAGACTCATTATTAATTTGTAACTTTTGTTCGCCCTCGGTAATCTAAAAATCTATTCTTGTTTTTAAATTTTTTGCCACTTAGGTTAATATATTAGAATAAAAAATTAGTAAATAAATAAATATTTGAAATCAGAGATGTGTCCCAATTGATAAAGCAGATCCGACTTGGGATTGATAACATTACTTGCGCATTTATAACAATTCCAGTAAATATGTGAGGATTTTGAGCCTGTATATAGCATACATATTTTATGCTTGATTCCTTTGATTATGAGTGTGCCGGTGATTTATTGATTCTAGAACTTGTGCTTGATAATCATTACAAGACCGCAGTGAGATCACGTTCGCGTGATAAAGGTATTTTTAAGTGATAAAGAGGCAACTTAGGATTTAATCCAAATAGCCATTCCATTTAATTATATTCTTTTAGCTAATTACACTGATTAGCTAACCACCCAAATAAAACCCTTATGGTAGCACTCATCTTTAGTGCTAGATACCCATAGTTTAAACCGTTGAGCCATTCTATTCATTTTTTTCATCCACTAAAATAAATGAAAAATACAAAAATATAACCTTAGCCTAGCCTTACCTCTATTCGAAAGTCCCTATGGTTGGTTGCTAGTTACTCAGTATGATTGGTTGATTTTTGCTTAGAGTTTGCTCGCGTTTGGTTATAAGTGTTGTGCCATTTTAACGAAGATGAAGAGTGCACGCTTCGTGTTTTGTATTTTTTTATGGTGTACACTTATATTAAGTGTGGAGGAATTGTTAGTTGTTGAAATGTGAAGGGTGGATTGAAAAAAAAGTGGAATAAAAAAGAAAAAAAAATCAAAAAAGAAATCTAAAAAAAGAGAGAAAAAGAAAAGTGATGAATAAGAGTTGGATTATTGTTGGCATTTGCGACATATTGGTATATTATGTGCCGGATATATTGATGAGAGGTTCGATACCTCGCGGGTTTGTGAATTGTCGTAACTAGCAACATGGGTTTCTTGAACTTGTCGACATGTATATTATAAAACCATTTCCAGTATATATTTTTCATGCCTTATCCACACCCTTATAAACCCTTAGCATGTACATTACAACCCGAATAAAAGTCCCTTTTTGATAATTATACTTGGTGGTTACGCCATGTCGGTGCAATTTTGTTTCTTGTACAAGCCTATGGTAACTTAATGGATCATGTCTGAGCAAATGAGTGTAATTTCCCTTTTACCCTCTATTACATCATATACGAGTGTTTGAGTTAATTATAATTTTCCTTATTCGTGAGGTGTTTAGTCATGTTATTACAGCTTGAAGATCATTGGGTATTGTCAAACATCTCTATTTTAACATATTAAAAATCCAAAAATATTTTTCCTAATTCTATGTTTGTTTTGTAAAGCTTATTATTTTTCTATATTTTGCTTGAGGACAAGCAAACCCTTAAGTGGGGGGGGGGGGGGGTGATTGCGCCTTCTGCACTTATTTGTTACAAAAACCAAAAATATTTTCGAAAATTTCACACCCAATAATTTTTTTTAAAATTAAAAATAAAAATTTCTCAAAATTTAAAAATATATATATAAAAATAAAAATTTCCTTGTCTTGTCACCTAGGACCTTGTTTATAAATTTCTTTTCTTAAATTTGCTTGAGGGCAAACAAAGTTTTAAGTGTGGGGGAATTTGATAACACTCAAATTATACATGTTTTTATATGCGTTATCAATGATTATATATATATATAAATTAGTTAATAATAAGAACTTTCGGTACTTAATCGAGTATATTTACTATTTTAGGTTCTAAGTACGTGTCGTGGAAGAACACGGAAGAATACACAAAGATTTGAAACTTAAAGGAAGAAATAACACAAGCTGAATGCTTCCCGACACCTGTTTACTGTTTTGGTCATAACTCGGTCATACGAACTCCGTTTGACGCGATTCTGGCGGCCACACGAAGAGAATTCAACTATCTACAACTTTAAAAAGGCCAAGTGCTGTAAATGCCCCAAGTACACTGCACTTTTAAATAAGTGCGGCGTACTTTTCTGCAAGATTATGAATGCTCTTAAATGAGCTTGGCATTCATTACAACCTTTCAAATCTTCATTCTAGATCCTTCTATGACCGACTTTAGGCACCCCTAGAGCCTATAAATACAGGCTCTAATCCCTCATATCTGACACTAACACATCCCATTACACACACACACACATAGAAATAAAAGAGGAGGAGTGGTGAGGATCTTAGGATCCAATGATCCAAACACCCCTCTAAACCGCCATGCTACCACCACTTTCCACCATAAACCACCACTAATACACATATTTCCAGAAGTTCTACACCATATCTAGATCATATACCATTAATTTCCATAACCTTAACACTTATCACCTTGATTCTTAGAGGATTCACACCAAATTCTCTTAAGATCATCACTATAAACCTTGTTACCAAACACTTCATTTGGTGATATATTGTGGATTTACAGAAGTTACTTGGTATATTTTGGGTTATCTCAGTAGCATTTGGTTGTTGGTTGATCATGGAATTGTTAGTTTTGGGTTGATGGTTGTTGTAGTCAAAATATTGGTATTGTTACTTTGCTTCTTATATGTGAAACATGAATAATATTTGGATGATTTTGCTATGATTTATGAATATACATGTTTATGAATTCGATGTTATCTTACTTGGATCATTGTTTATCTCTTGATATATCTTGCAATTAAAATAGGCCGAAAGGATTAATTGCCTTGATATATTTTGAATCATGTTGGCCGTATCGTGTCAATATCATAATTGTGAGAATTGTGTGGTAAATTGATAAACAACCCAAGTAGAATGATGTTTAAGACCCTTCCTTATGTTGACCGACCGGGTTGGGAGGAATTCATATGTATGCATATTTGATATAAACCATTCTTAATGCGCTCGTGATGATGTAGTATATAGGCCGAAAGGATTCTATGTTATCATTGGTAGATATGCTTGTTATTATGATTACCCATCATATATGACTTGTATGCTTTGTTTATATAAAGTCTTGCTCTATCTCTATCTATTATGTTATGTGGATCATGCCTTGTTTCTTGCTTGCTTTATACACACGTTTTGGCTTTATGATCCATGACAATCATTTAGCTTTGTTACTTGATAAACAATCTGTGAATTGCTATAAATCCCGTGGAATGACCTGGACTTACCTAATACTATATTACACTCGAATAGGGTATACTTGCCCGAATGTTGTGTTTTTAGTCAAAATTAGTATTTCTATTTATTATAAATTTAAAGCTTGGAAAACACACATCAGCTTGGTTGTGTTAAACGCTTTTGTTTCCTTTTCTATTGTAAGTCAAGTTATAACATCTATGAAATCTGCAGTCATGATTTGAATTTACAAAGCATATAAAATTGGCAGTATTTTAGGGATATTGCAGTTTATAGCATATGATGTGGAAAAAAAACACCAAATAGTTTATACTATTTGATGTGGATATTTATTTGTGTTTCTTTATGTAAATGTAGCCTATATGGTGTAGTTTTTCGCAGAGCGCATTCCTTTGATGATCATATATGGCTTTTATAGGTGCTCTAAGGTGTGTTTTATTTGGCTGTAGTAAATTGGTAATGTCTTCTTACATTTCTTATTATATATTTTGACATGCAAAACATTTTCAGGGTCTTTATAGCTCTGATGCTTAAGCAGAATATGTACTTATACTTGGATTTTTGTTTTCTGCTTCGTATTGATACTGTTATTATAGGAATTCTCTGTGTGGTGTAAGAAAAACTTTCCAGCTCATAAATTAGCGGTGAGACACGTACACATCTTCTTTTTAACAGTTATGTTTTACGCTACTAGCTTTTGTTTGTCACTAATGATGTTTTAGGTTTGTTTTTTTGCAGCACGAGATGGCAAAACGTTTGAGGCTAATTTATAATTGTACATGACTTGTGTTACCAACTGTAAGGCCCACTAATTTCTAGCATGTTCAGGGTGTAGGTAACAACTTTGTTTTCTGTAGATTACGATTGTCGTTGAAGTTTTTTACATGTGGAATCGTGTTGTACATATGTGTTTATTTTAAGGCTTGATTGTGCTAAACGTTTTTGTTTGTTTTTAGATTGTAAGTCAAACAAGGCATGCCTTATTGCATCTGTGAAATCCGGAGTCACGATTTGAGTTTATAGAAAGTACATAAAATTGACAGTCGTTTAGGGATATTGTAGTTTATAGCATATGGCGTGAATAAAAAACACCAAATAATTTATACTAATTGATGTGGATATTTGTTTGTGTTTATCTATGTTAATTTAGTAAGAATGATGTGGTTTTGGGCATGACATGTTTCTTTAGCAATGATACGAGTTGTTTATAATCGTAGGTGATCTAAGGTGTGTTTTATTCGGCTGTAACAATTTGGAACCACTTACACTTTTTTGAATATATATTTTGACTTGCAAAACTTTTTCAGCGTCTTTAGAGTCTCGACGCTCAACCGGGATATGTACTTATACATGAATTCATGTTTTCAGCTTGCTATTGATACTGTTATTATGAGAATTCTCTGTGTGGTGCACGAAATAGTTTCCAGCTGACATATCAGCGTTGACACAGGTACACGTCTTATTCTTAACATGTATGTTTTACGTTACCAGCTTATTAGGGATCTTCGTTTATAGCTGGCTTAATGTTTTCAACATGCCATTCGTGTTGTTATTGTGGGAATTCTATGAACCGAACACCAAAGTGTTTTTGCGGCGTAGATTAGCAACAACATATGCACACATTTTATTATTTATAGTGGTACTTTGAATTAGCAACTCCTGTTACATTATCTAATCCCGTGTATAAATATCCTTAGTGCGATTGTTAATAGACAATTCTTTTTTGTATTTAGACTATCAAAGAAATATCACTTAGCCGTGCTAATGTTAGAGTGAGGAGGTTGGAAGAAATCAATGTACTGATTGTTGGGATTTGTTAAATAATTAACTTATATTATCATGTAATAAACAACAGAGTATAGTCCCATAGGGATGCGTAAGGTGTACATTAATTAATAACATAAAAATTATATTAACCTCTTGTTATTAATTGTGTGATCGAAAAGAGCTCAAGAACATCACATTGTTCTTAGTAAAAACCCACGAAATAAATAGAATTACTAAATGAAGTGATATCTATTGTTTAAGTCTACACTACACGTCTTAAACAACTACCCAAATACTAGTTCTTGATCACGAATGAACAAACAAAACCTAGGTTTGTGTGTTCTTGAAATCGGCTAGAAACCCTAAAGAGAAGGGATGTGCCGATCGGTTTTGGGTGGAAAAAGGAAGAGAACAGATTAGTAATGTGTTTTCAAAGGCCTTGTATTTATAGGGTGATTTTATGCTAACTCTAATCCTAATACAATTGCTTTGGGAACAAGCTAAACAATTTTCTTTCCTTTTTACCGGTCGGTCGAACATATATCAATATGGTCCTTCCATATTGATTTTTGGACTTAGATAATTAATATGTACAACATAAACTAATTAAATGGCATAACATTAATTATTCGTTAAATGGACTAATTAATGACCGTTAAGTAAATCATGAAATGAATATTAATATAATTAATATATACCATAAATATATTAATCACATTATTAAAGTAGTATCTCGGTGTATACGTGTGTGACCCCATATACTCACCTACCTACGCCCATATAAATATTTACTATGATATAAGTATATCCCAATATTGATTATGTATAAGGTAACAAGGAGTGAAAGTCTGTTTTTACGGCATAAGGAAAATGATCATAATTACATATTTATATAAATGCATGTTTGTGGGGTTCCTTTATATTTTACATGAATAATGCATGTTTATGTATAATCAATAAATACATTGGCTTAATGATGTTCCATGTTCTTTTTTTTGCTGCGTGAAACATATTGTTGTTTAGATGTGACATCCACTCGGCTTAGAAAGTTCATCTGGTAGAGCCAACCTTTTGTTTTCAGAACATAAGAGCAAACTGAATGGTTATCTTCCTCTTATGCAAATTTTTATGCGTGTTTTGCTAGACATGTTCTAGAATGTCATGAAGTGTAGTGTTCTCCATCTCATGATTGATAGCTTGATGATTTATACATCGATAAGTTGATCGATAACATCATCAAGCCCGAACAAATGTTTTATGGCTTTTCCCCTTTGTGTTTTGATAATATCCATGGTATTGTCTTTTGTACGAAAATACCGACTAAATATAAAGTCCTTATTTATAGAAACTTATAAGGTCCAAATACTGCGAATTTCACGAAGACTATGGTCACGATACCAATGCTTGCAGAGAATTGAAAAATCAGATAGAAGAAGCAGTCAAGTCTGGAAAGCTGGCTCATTTGGTAAAAGGAATCAGGAAAGGAAGGGAAAAGACAGAGACTCAACTCGAAGAATGGCAAGCACTGGCTGTTAGAGCAGAACCCGTTACAGAAGGAAAGGAAGAACCAATCATGATGACCGAAGTTGTGAATAACCACCTCAAAAGGAAAGAAACTTCGGGAATCATGAGTGAAGGAGAAATGATATTCCCCATGATATGTAACAGAGCTCCATCTAGTGGACCCGATCCTCATAAGTTTTTTAGTATACATATGGCAAGTGGGAAGAGTTCTTTTAGACGGAGGTGCAGCTTGCGATATCATGTATGAACACTGCTTCCTAAAGCTCCAGAAAGAAGTCAAGGAAAGAAGAAAAGACATGTACACCACGCTCTCGGGATTCTATGTTCTTAGTGTTGGATTATGTCCACGTAAAATAATATATGTCCGGAAATTTTATTCGAGCCTACGGGAAAGCACACGTTAATACGTAAAACAATTAAAGTAAATATATTAAATGTAATATATTTAGTGATAAAGCTTAAACGAGTGTTAAATGTTAATAAATATTTAACGAGAGTTATATTAGTCGTTAATAGTTAAAGGAATGACTAATATGTAAAATCGAAAAAAGGAAAGTTGTGGTTTGCCCCTCTTTTCCCTTTAGTCGGCCGAAACCCATCCCAAAAGGGATTGGGCTTGCCTAACTTGCAAGCCAAGTTATCTTGGCTATATAAGGAGGTTTAGGGTGTTTAGTTTTTAAAGAACTTAAAAACCTAAATCCCTAAAAACTCTATCCTTCTCTCCCTCTTGCTCGTGCGATCGACCAAACATCTCCAAGGGATTCGGTTTGTGGGTTTTGTTCGACAAAGAGAAACCACATAGGTTTCAATAGTTGGTTTCTTCAAGAACGCGGTGGTTTGGCTTTATCACTACTAGTACTAGCATACTTAATTGTTTGATAAGAACGTATTGTGTGTGTTGAAGTAGAGAGATCTACCTTTAGATCTTGGGTGGTTTTGCATGGTATTATTTATTATACATACGCATATATTCAAGAAGGTGTTTTTATTAATTACTAAAAGGTACACGTTCTTGATCTTTTGTTAATTATATATTCTATGCGTGTTTATCTTTTCCACTACGTACTCGTGATTATTAAATGGTTAATTTGGTTGTAAAAACCCAAAAGTGGCATCATGAGCCATCGTATAGAATTGTAATTACAAAGAAGTAAAATTTGACAAATCAGGGTTCTTGATTAATTTTTTAAGCCCTTTGGGCGGTTTTTGTTTAAAGATTAGATCTTTATAGTAGATAAAATTAATTAGACGAAACCATAGGTTGTATAAAATTTTATGTGTTAAATTCAATAATGTAATTGTTAATTGATTGTTTTTGATAAGTTAATAGTTAATTTGTTATTCGTGATAAACACATGCAAGTTTATCATGGATTGATATATGATATGATTCCTGGTTAATTGTTAATTGTTTGACATGCAAATTCGATGATTAAAACGTAAAAGATTGAGTTTTTTTAGTTTTTGGATTGTTAGACACCCTGTCACTAAAATATTCGTAAAATTTTCATCGTACGTCGAAAAATTCTGAAATTTTTATTGTAGATCCACGACTCAGTAAGCTACAACTTTGTAGTTTAGTACAAAAGCTGGAGAAGAACCTAGCTATGTCCTGTCGGGGCCTGAAGTCGACTAAAAATTTCTATCAGCATTTATGTGATATGTGGTGTATATTTATATATGGCTTACACAATCGATTATATCGATGGATGTGGCCCGATTCATTGGAAGAAGGAGCCTTATATGAATATATACATAGTTTAATTATTCGATAATTAGAATCACCGTTAATGTTTGCATGTGTTAATTGTTAATTGGTTTTAAATAAATGTTATGTGTATTAGTAGTTTATATTTATTTGTTATTATAAGTTTTTTACTTGTGTAAAAACAAAAGGGTTTTTTGAAAAAGAAAATATAAACGTGACTAATAATTATGAAGTAAGAATTATTATAAACTATTAATTGCGAAGTCTTATGAGTCAATCGGGTGTGGTTATCTATAATGGTAGGACTCATACCTTAACTTCCCACGACGAGACTTGCAATTTAATGAGTTTATAATGTGTTTTCTAAATTAAGGAGTTCAAATTTATCAATGACGTAATTTGCAAAAGTACTATTTACTTGCAAGGCATATCACCAAGGGTTTGAGGTTTTATACTCTATAAATCCCTGATATCTTGCAATTATTTAGGAAGCACGAATGGTCTAGGGTTTGAATGATTTTAATCATTCTTTAATCTTTTTCCGCGATGAATAAGAATCTTTAAATTTAAAAACATGATTGAATCGTTAATTTTTAAAGGTATCACCATATATACATGAGACGTATAAGTGACACCATAATAAATAACTTAATTGAGTAAAGTTTTTATTAAAACTTATGATACGAAGATGTATGCATGCTTCTTCGTACATATTTGCCACGTCAAATGTAAATACCATTTTTTAAATAAGTTGTTGCCATCCAATTTGTAAGAGCACTTGCCATTGCCTTTTACATCACGTGAGATGTATGTAGATTGAAACCCCAAGGTGATTATACACTTTTCGTGAGACATTGGAGTTACGTAATCACAGTTCTTGATTGGACGACTTAATCGAGGTAAGCTGGTGAGACCTTATGCTCGAGGCAAAGATGGGATGAAATATGCTTACTAGTATATTAATGTAATTGGTATGTGCTATTTTACACATACCTTTTACCTTGAAAAACGAACCCAAAACACCAAAAACATAATAAAAATGACAAATATATGCTTGTTTTTACGTTTGTATATGTGCAGGTACGGATATTAAAGAAATGGACATAATCAAAGCAAAAACGGACAAAGCCGAACACGAGAAGGAAAGAGTGTGAAAAGCCAAGGCCAAGGTGTGCATTTATCAAGAAAAACCCAAAACGGGCCCGTAAACTCCAAAAATCCCAAAACCCGACAAAAGAACTAACGGAATCTATCGATTTGATTATACCTGCAGCCGTTGTTCTCACGTAACCTGTTTTTCCACCAAAAATATGTGATTTATGTGAAAAAAGCAAAAAATTTAAAATTTTTTGTGCATGATAAAGTGAAAAAAAAGTGATAAATGTTGGAATAAAGTGATGAAATAAGTGTTGTGACCCAAATAAAGGTGAGAACGAGAAATAAATTTTGATCCGACCGACTTTATACCTTAGCTTTCTACTTAACATATTTAAATCGAGTTTGTTGCTAGTCTTATGTAGGCTTATCCATTATGCCGAACTTGATTTATTAGAGTTGAGATTGTTGCCAGTCTATGTGACTTGTTAAAGTGCCGATCTTAATTCGCTAGGCTAAGCATTCGCGAGTCTCTTTCTTAGAGATTTTAAATTGCGAAGAACGAGAAATGATAGTGTTAATTATAAGTCATGATACTAAACGTGGAATAGTTGGTTTTCTTTCAAGCTCATAAGTATTAATTGTGGCTTTTTCTCCCATTAGCTTGTCTCACTTATATGCATAAATGTTTAATAAATAAGGTTGTCCGGTTCAATTTAATTTTTAGTAACTTCCCTTTGATTTGGAAGTCGATGATTCGAATTTTGGCTTATTATATGCATCACATGTTTATTGCTTTACTTATACCTTAAAGAGCCTTAGGGTATATGGTATGAGTAGAGTTAATCATTTTATTACTTTTTGCCTTAAAGAGCCTAAGGGTATATGGCAAAAGTAATACTAATCATGAAATTATTTGTACCTTAAAGAGCCTTAGGGTATATGGTACTTATAAAATTAGTGATTGGAAAAATGTTGCTTAATTATTTTCACCTTAAAGAGCCTAAGGGTATATGGTGTAAATAATATTACTTGATTTATGTCTTAAAGAGCCTTAGGGTATATGACATGAATTAAGGCAAAAGCAACAAAAGCCAAAATTTCGTTCACTTCATCGGTTTTCAAGGATAGGGGTGGAAGCTAAATTTTATTTTCAACCGTCCCGCTTTATTTTTGGATTAAATAAGTATCGAAACAAGTCTTAAAGAGCCTTCGGGTATATGACAAAAATAAAATCTTGAGATACAAAATTAGGAATAAGGGAGGAAAAGTAATACACAATTAGTATTTATGAGTAGTGTTAGTATCATGACTTGTATTTGACAATGATCTTGTTTTTAAGCTTAGTATGAAGAAGTGAAAGTTGGGGACGATGAATTTATCTTGCTTGTTCCATGATCCTAAGTATTATAAAAAAAACAATGAAAGCACAATGTTATGAGGTGTTGAAGTATGGAAGGTTATGAAAAAGCATAAAAAAATGGAAAAATATTGAAAATGGAAAAACGGGGATTTTCAAATCTAATGTTTCCTTAATCCCTTAAGATGAATACTTAGCTACATTTCGAGGTACTTAATCAAGGGGGATTAAGATTCTTAGTTTTCTAAAGAGTTATTTATAATATTGCGTGAGGACATGGTAATACTTTAGTAAGGGGGAATTTGGTATGTGCTATTTTACACATACCTTTTCCTTGAAAAACAAACCCAAAAGAGCAAAAATATAATAAAAATTGCAAATATATGCTTGTTTTTGTGTTTGTGTATGTGCAGGTACAAATATTTAAAAAATGGATAAAATTAAAGCAATAACGGACAGAACCGGACACGAGAATGAAAGAGCGTGAAAAGCTGAGGCCAAGAATGTGCATTTAATTGGGCCAGCCCGTAACCCATTTAATGGGTTGGGCCAGCCGAAACTATCTTAGCCCAACAAATAAAGCCCAAGTTCATTTTTTATTCCAAAGTTATAAAATGAATTCTTGTTTGGGCCATTGTGATGTCAGGTCACGTGAAAGGCAAATTAATTCAAAAAAATGCACATGACAGCGCACTATGAAGGAATAACCAAATAAAATAAGAGCACGTGTCATGCAAGATTTTTTTAATTTCGCATCTCAATCCGTGTGAGCATGATCCAAGAACAATCATTGGCTGAATAATGATTTAATCATTGGGAGCAATTTACAAAATCTACCCCTTGGTCTCTATTTATACCAACCCGCTCCCCTCATATTGGAGTTAGTTAGTCTTTTATTTTTTTTGAGTTTTAGTCTTAGTTTTTTAGCTTATTTTAGATTTGTTGTAGCTTATTTCAGTTTTATTGCTTATTGTACTAGCTTATTTCATAAGCTTGTTCTGATGATGTAATAAAGAGTGTTTGAGTTGATTAAAGATCTTGTTTTGCTATTTGTTTTGCTTATTAGTTAGTTTTAATTTCTTTTTGTTAGCTTATTCTATAAGCTGCGATTTCGTGCTTATTTTCACGGCTTATTATTTTCAAAAGCTTTTAAAAGTTTATAAAATGACTTCTATAAGCCTTTAAAGCTCATTCGAATCATTTTCTATAGTTTTTTAACACTTTTCTAAATAATAAGCTAGAATAAGCTCGAGTTTAGCTTATTATTGTGCTTAATAAGTTTTTGGTTGATTAGAAGCTCTTATTTTCTGGTTAGATTAGTTTCTAAATAGCTCATTTGGATGTAAGTAAGCTTATATTGCTTGATAGAATTTTTGAGAGCCTAAGTGCTTATTCGATTTGTCATTATATTTGCTTCATGCTCTTAGTTTTTTTTTGAGTTTGTATGACTTATTTTCGTAGCTTTTTAAGGTGGTAAAAATGCTTATTTCAACAACGTTTAGGCTTGTTAGATAATCTTTGTTATAGATCTCGTTTTAGCTTATTTTCTTTAAGCTTATTGTCATAATTTGTCCTATAGCTTATTAGGTTGTTAGATGTGCTTATCTCGTCATGTTATTTGCTTAATTTCGTTTGCCTAATAAGTTCTTATATGATTTTCATCTCGTTTTTTTGAAGTTGTCATGAAGGGCTTATTCGATTAGATGTTTTTGATTTAGCTTATCATTAATTGGGATTATTCGGTTCCAGTTAGCTAATTGAAAGTTGTAGGTTTAGTTTAAAATTTGTGAAGCTTGCTCTTTTAACTCGTTGCTTTATCAGTTCTTGATTAGAAATATATGTCCAAGCTCGAATTCATCTTAAGGCTTTCATTTAGTTGCTATAATTGCTACTAGGCTTGAGATTTTGTTCAATTGGGTTTGTAAAATCACTAATGGACCTGTGTTAGAATTAGGTAGTTAGGCTTTCATTTAGAGGATTATTTGGGCCTCATCTAGTTATTATGATGAGACTATTTTGGTGAAATTTCATTTTTGGGCTTATGGTTTAAAAGAATGAGTTGAATGAAATTGAATTCTGAATTGTGCATAATGGTTATAACCGTTAACACTTTGTTTTGTGTTTTGAATTTTGGTACCGGTCAACTCATGAGGCGCGGAGCTTAAGGATTTATTTAGCTAGACCGAATTTGATTATTTGCTTTAGCTAAATAAATCGGGTGGTATTCGTTTAATTGCGGGTTTTCAATTCGGTTCAATTTTCTAATCTTTTTTCAATTAATTAGTGTAGATTTATTTTATCGTTTTATAATATGTTTCCCTATTTGAATTTTGCCATGCTTGGTGTAGACTTATTTTTATCTTTTGATGTTATAACGTTTGCCATATTTAGTTAGTTGATTTATTTGCTCATTTAGTGTTTAGAATTTAGTGCGAATTTAAAATATGATTAGAGATTATTAATTTGCGACATTTATTTAGATTAAAGTTTTTAAAAAATTTTAAAAAAATATATATATATATATAAAAATAATATAAAAATATAATTTCTTTTAATGTAGGATTTATTTTTAGAAGTTTGCAATTTTAAAATTGAATTTATTATGCTTGCTTATTTGTCTCGTTTTAAATACTCATTTTTGTTTAATGCTTTACATGATTAATTGTTTTTATTGCTTTGCTCGTT
>BQNB010145270.1:0-13252 GCA_026074375.1 Tanacetum coccineum
TATTTACGGTCAAAGTTTATAAAAAAAGAATTCAAAAAGTCAAAAATGGACACTTAATATGGGACGGAGGGAGTACTTAATATTCCAGGACCAAACTGTAAAATATAAAAAAAAATCACGCGTTCTTAATTAGACCAAAACATAATAGAAGAGAGAAAACCTAAAACTCTAAGTCTATGATTATAAGGAATGGATGCAAGTCTGCAACAAGTAGGGAACACGTTGCTTTCTTTATGATAGTTCTCGATCACAAACGATAGGTAAGTATTTGTTTCTGATTTTGAATTTAGTCATCATTGATAAATATGAGAGGAAACTCTTATGTCGAATACTATTACTATTAATTAAGATATTTTTTATTGTTGATATTCGAGTCTCCCTTTGATCATGATTTAAAAATATGTTTAAAAGTGATTCAGTCAGATACATGATTGTCGGTTTAAGCAATTGAATAATATGTTTAAGCAATTGTTTCAATACCATCATCTACGTTTGCAAGACTTTACAAAGATGCTAGCACATAGGAAACACTGATATTGATTTTTTTCACCACACCCTTTTATATATGTAGTTACCCCCACATTGTTTCTTGGATATAATTGGCGGTTGTAGGTTTTCTATTCCATACAAGTACAGGTTTAAGTATGCAAGTGAATGTGACATTGCTACTTCTATAGAGTATTCAATGGTTGTTTCAGTAGTAAGAGAAGCTAAAACTGCACATATTTGATAGTTACGGTCATTGATTGAGTTCCCTATGAGTTTTAATGTGTTATGTTTTCTGTTTGTGAAATATCGTATGACCATGCTTATTTTAAGTTGTTATTAATTTATGACTTTTCTTTTGTTGTAAGTTTTAGGTTGTCGTCCAATTATGCAGTCACGTATATAGAGCAAAAGACACAATGAGGAAAGCTTTGTAGAAACACAAATTACTCATATGTTGTCATGTTTAAGGAAAAGAAGAATCACAAGTTCACTAGCAATGAGCAATAGGTACAAAATGTGTTTAACGAGGCCGCTATAGGTATTGTACCATGCCCTCTTATGTCTTAACGTATAATACTGCGTACACACATATTAAATGATAACCCATGTATATATGTTGGTTATGAAGTTGGAACTTTTTATGGGTAATTAGTCACTTTATTTGCTTCAAACCAAAGCTAACATGTAATTTGGTTTGATTACATGCACCATTGTATGATTTCTCAAGTGGGTTTAGCGTTTTAGCCTCCAACAGCAAACATGGTATATTGGTATGCAAGCCTAACTTTCTAAACTGTAACTTCATGTCAACGACTAACCTAAAGGATCACCTATTTAAATTATCGTTATGTGAATAATGCAGTTGCTTGATAGCTACTGCTACTACAAGCCCGATTTTGATTCATTTCAGGGTGCATGGGACTGGGCATGTACAACACTTATAGACCATGTTTTGATAAATGTCAACGTACATATATGTGAGTGCATAGATTTTTTAAATTATTTAAGCTTTGGATGATTACTTAAGATGATGTATGACATACGGGAGCGGGAACCTCGAGAAGGAACAAACTGCAGATCCTGTAAGCTATTATACTTTCTCTAACCGCTTTATCTTTATACATTAGTATAGTAAACCAACGACCAGTTGTTACATTTCTTGCCACGTTTGTACTGATAAGTGAGATTTATTTTTTCTTTAATTTCACCTTTGAATGCTTCTCAGTTAGAAATGTTTCATCATGGAAAGATGTATGGTTATATTTGGTACATATGTAGCAATTATTTCGTGGTTTAGTAGGATAGTAGGTGATTTGGATGGCCTTTTTTGAAGAGTTTCACTACTGAACTGTAAAACTCTTTTATAAATTTTTTTTTTTTTTGAATGGGGTTACAAGAGATGGATTTTCCTTACATTGCTTACTACATAATGTATTAGGCCAAAAGATCCTCGAATATACGAGTAGCCCGCAAGAAGCTATAGAAAATAGCCATCTATTTAAATGACCAGGTACTTAAAAAATAATGCTCTTTATTTACAGGTTTATTACCAAGTGATTTTGGGGGTTTATGAATTAAGTAGTTTAAATACATATATTTATCTACACATTCGTCTAATCTTAATATATGAATTGATTCAGTTAATAATGTTGAATCAAGGTCTGTCACTCATGGAAGTTCATACTCTCAAAAAGACAACATTTTGACGTTTACGGTTAATGAAAATTGTAGGTTTCAGGGGTATGTTCGATAAGTGATGATTGATGTGATATGTGGATTGTTATTAAGGAGTTTGAGCTTATGAATGCATTCTGTTATCTAACTCAGCATATTATTCTTCTAAATATTCATGAGGTTAGTCTTTTTTCGTATGCCTTTTTGGTTTAACTTTTTTTTGAACGGCAAATTAGTAGTTAGTAATTCGAGCCCACAGTAACATCCAATTGGGCAGTATGCAAGCCTCGAACCTTCGCCTTACGGGATAAACCCCACTCGTGCTTCTATTTATTTCCGCCCCTAAGGCCCATGGTGAGACTCGAACTTGACACCTCTCCAAAGATACCTCCCCAAGGTTACCCTTGGTGGCCAACTGAGCTAGCCCAGTTGGTTTTTTGGTTCAACTTTTAGCTTAGGTGTGTGTGATATGAATCTTGAATCAGAGTACAAACAAGCTTAAATATATCATAGAGAAGTTCGTTAATTCGTTAATATTGCAAGAATTGTTCTTATTATTTAAAAAGTATTAGTTGCATTGCGATACAAGTCTGCTAATACAAATTCAATAGAATATACATAAAAATGAGACTAAACTCAGATCCAAGTTAAAGATGAAGTTTCCATTTATCTATTAGAGTCATAGTATTGATAAAGTCCCTTGAAATCTACTAAACAAGCATGTAGCTCACACACTATTTTGTAAAGATCATTCGAGCTAGGCCAGACTCTAAGGAGTGCAATTAAATGATATTTTTTTCTAAAAGCTGTGAATGGTTATGATCATTTGACAATTTTCGCTATGTGTATTGTCAAAGTTTTTACTTTTCTACTTAGATATCAAAGTATTAAATATCTTAGTTTAAAATTGATTTTCATGTGGAACTACTACTTTTAGCGAGTATATGGTTGTTTATGTTGGATGTCTTGCTAAAATCAACCCTGATGCCCCTCTTGATAAAGTTTGTGTCCTAAGTTGTGGGATCTCCATGGGTACAGAGGTAATAATCACCATCTATTTTGTGTCATGAAAATAATTCGGGTCTATTTAGGTCTTGCTGCTACTTTAAATGGCTCATCTGTGGCCGGTTTTGGACTAGGAATTGTGGGACTTGCTGTGAGTTATCTAATAATGAAACTCTTTAAACATGTGACATATTTATCTACTTTGATGCTAACTATGTATTTGTAATCAGGATGCTAAAGGGGCATGAGTTGCTGGTGCTTCCATGATTATTGGTGTTAGATCTTATTGCCAACCGGTTTGAATTTAGTAAAGTGTAAAAATAACTTAAAGATTCTGAAATAGAGTTTAACAACAATATTCAATTATTGATAAATTTCTTTGTTTCAACAGCAAAAACCTTTGGGGCGACTCAGTTTGAACCCACAAGACTACAAGAAACCAGTACATGAAGTGATTGCGGAAATGACTATGGAGGAGTTGATGGGAGTGTGGAATGTATTGGCCATATTGATGCTATAATCTCTGCTTTTCGAATGTGTTCATGATGAATGAGTATTTTTAGACCCCTTTTCAATCTTCTATAGTGCTATTTGTAAATTGTAATATTTGGTTTTTTGTGCTAACAAGATTAAAATTAATTGTGGATATGCAGGGTTGGGGTGTTGCTGTTTTTGTGGACATTCTACATAGATATGCCATTTTCAAGAGAAGTCCTCTAAGTCCTTAAACCTCCATATGACATTCCTTTTGAGTGAACAAGGTAATTTAGCCCATAACGATACAATTCACAACCAAACAAAGTATTACGTAGAAGCCTATGATTGGAAACTTAACAAGTTGTGGTTTAGTGTATTTGTTTGAGGAATTTTAGTGGGAGAATTTCATAATATATAGTCGAAGTGCCATCTCCCGAGATCAATAAGGCGTTTTATTTCATGCTTAAAGGTGAAGGTCTTCGTGCATCATTCGTTGAGTGAATAGATGGAAGCCCAATATTATCAAGTGATGTATAGTTGTATGCGAGAGAAGTTGTATCTCGTGTGTGCACGGATCTTATATATTACGTTAATTGCAAACTTTATTTACAACAGTGACACGTTAACACAACTATACATAACTATTAATATTCCAACATAAGATTAAACTATGAATTGATCTAAACTAGAAAGGCCCTATGGCAAAACGTCGACGTTTCTTGCCTAAAATGAGTATATTTATAATTATCGATGCACAAACACAACATGCGGTAGCTAATTTTTGCAAATAAAGATGACCATGTCTATGCAAAAAATCTATATAAACCCTTACAACGTACGTCAAACATAATTATGAACCAAAACTGAAAACCATAATCAAAATAAAAACAAAGAATCAACTATTTCTTTTTTAAAATACAAAAATACATTATCAAAAAATTTACAAAAAAACCCGTGCGTGCACAGGCATTATAACTAGTTTTTTTAACTCGAAAACCGAATCGAATTGAAAAATCAAAATTGAATTTGGTTCGGTTTTCGGATCGACCCGAATAACTCGAATTACATAATTTATTTAAAAATAATTATAATTATATAGATATTTAAAAAAATTCAAGCATAAAATGTTAATAGTATTATATTATTATATATATATATATATATATATATATATATATATATATATATATATATTATATTATATCATATATATGGCTAACTATGAGTGTATAAATATGATTTAGTGATTGGACGTCACCTCAACGATGACATGGCATCACAATGCAATAAAATTCATTTTGCATTAATTTTCGGAATTAAATTTGCATTAGTTTTCGGAATTTATTTTGCAGTGATTTTCATAATTTTTCCATTAATTTTTGAAATTTATTTTGCATTAATTTTCATAATTTTTGTATTAATTTTCGGAATTAAATTATTTATTTTCAGAATTTATTTTGCATTAAATTTTTATTTTTGATATTAAATGTGCATTAATTTTCGGAATTTATTTTGCATTAATTTTCAGAATTTTTTAAAAAATATTGCCCATGGCAAGGTTCGAACTTGTAACATATGGTTAACATGCAATGAGGTTAACCAACTGAGCTAAACCATCATTTGTGTTCTATTATCAAAAACAATAATAATATCTTCTAAAAATAAGGAAATGGTATTGATTCATACCATGTTGATGTCTTTTGATTTTAAAAATATATCAAGATATACTTTCTAATCATAGGGCATATTTATCTATATTCATATTTTCAAAATATATTAAGATATTCTTCCTAATTATAAGACATATTTATCCAAATCCATTAACCTAATTTGAATATTATTTTGATTTAGAATATGCAATCATGTATAACATTCCGCATATATGTTATATTTTATATTATGCCAACGAATCAGGTTTTATCCAATGAAATATTAAATAAATTTGTATCATTAAAATATATGTGATTCACATTGTCACATCTCAGGTTGCACGCGTGATTCTAATTTATTACGTGAGAAGATAGAATGTAACTGAAAGTCCCAAATAACACGTCTATATGGAATATAACACTTATCTAATGTAAATAATACAAGTAATAACTTTTCAATCGTGTAATGCTTTATTGATTAAGAATCAAAGTATTACAATGTGCTATGGATCGCGCAGGTTGAATGACAATGTATGATTACCTTTTGAACAAGTAAACTTGATAGAGTATCAAGTTTACAAGAGAACTTATATAGCCAGTTGATAGGATCAGAGGTCTACGGTGTAAGTTCCACAAAGGAGTAAATGCCTATAATAATAACAACAATAAAACTGATAGCATTTACTCCTTACAACATTCTCCATTTATGCTAATACGAGGTTGCGTCCTTAGTGGGGGTAGTTGCAACGTGTCAAGATTCTAGTGGAGGACGTAGGAAGGGGGGACAGTTTAAGGAGGCCAATCTTGGAAACTACCCTCCATACTTTAGTAAATAGTTCTGCCAACTGTTCACTACTTTTACCAACTTCGTACTTGGTACAGACAACTCAAATCACCTTTTGTCACGCCTTTAGGTGATATTGATTTTCCCGCCTAAACATCAGAGAACACTTTGAGCTCAGCTTGTTCTTCTTCAAAAGGTAATAGGAAAGTCAGAGTAGAGGTATTGCCCCTTTGACTCTCCTTGTGTACCTCAGCGTTTTTCCTTTTACATTACCAGCTGCTATCTTCCCAGATGACGAGTATGTTTGAAGTAATCTTTCGACTTCCTTGACGGATGGTCTCTTTGACTGCAAATACGTTTGAGTTGCTCTCCGAGGTGAGGCTTTGCAATCAATGAGTCCTTTCATTACCTCTGAGTCCACCACTCAGAGGTTCTTTCATTACCTCTGAGTCCACCACTAAGAGGTTCTTCAATACTTAGCCTAATTTTTGTTTAAATCTAGGAGCTGATTACTAGGCACTGAATTGGCCCAACAATCTCCCCCTATTTGAATATAAATTATGCTAAGGTAAAAATTATTGTAAATGAGTACACAGCTTCTTCTTACACATAATTGACAGAAGGATTAACAAAAGAAACTTTATTGCTTTTATTACATTTTAGCCCAAATTATCTAGATTCTCTTCTACAATCTCCCTAGCCTTTATACAATCACTCTTAGCCTCTATTACAAAGATCATCTTTCTAGACATCTCATCAACAATCTCTGAGTCAACTTTTATTTGGTTCTAAATGCGAATTAGCTGAACAGTAGGAGTCAGATGAAACTCACTTTCTCTTTGGAAGACTATATCCGTATTCCTGTTCATGAAGAAGATTCCTAACTCAGGTTCTTTGATGACAAGGCCTTCGATTAGCACGACCCCAAGGGGAGGAATCAGGTTCCTGTTCATCCCATCGACTCTGATGTCTTGAGTGACAAAAGCTTCTTTGAGAAACTGTGTCCTTTTCCTCTTCTTTTCCTCAGCTGTCATTCCAAAAGTTGCAAGTGTTGGAGGTGGAGGAAGTCCTAGCTTCTTAGCCTGGTCCATGACCCATTGGAATTTTTCTCTTAAACTCTGCAACAGCTTTGATTTCCTAGTGTTTTTGGATGCCAGGGCATGAACCTTCAGCCATTCACTGAAACCCATCGACTTTAGTCTGAAGTTGGGATGAGCAATGAGATTCAGAGGATTGTCGCCTCTGATGATCTTCATAGTTGCCTCCTTGTTTGAATTGACAGTATAGCTGATCTTTGTGATTGGCAGAGGATCAGCTCTGAAGGAGATCTGATGATTGTATTCTTCCAATATCTTGGCTTTCTTTGCCTCATGTTCAGTTCATTTCTTAGCCTGAGCCTTCAGTGTGGCTTGATTGAACATCTTCCTCAGTTCTTGCTTCGATTTATCTTTTTGCGCTTTCAGATCACTTATCCTCTTTAGTTCCTTGATTTGATTATTGAGTTCTTCTTGGGATAGAGTTCCTTCTGGGGTAATGAAGGGCTTTAACTTTGGCATTTTAGGGATAGAACCTCCTTCTTCTTGATAAGTATCAAGTTCATTCACTTGTTCTTTCATAATGGCAACTTCTTTGCCCTTGGCGGGATCTCTGGGAGGTGTAGGTTCTTTAGGAGGAGTTGGTGAGAACTTTGAGGAAGTGGTTCCAAACAGCTGATCAGTGAATTCATGAAGAGATTTTTGTTGTTCTTCAGGCTTTAGAAGATGCTTTGGGACAAAGGTGTTCAGAGGGATTGGATTAGGAATGGGAGTCATGATTTTAAATCTTTTTTATAAGGGCTGCTTGTCAAGATCATCATCATCTGAATCATCCTCCATTGAGACAGTTCCTTCTGACTTCTTTTCCTCTGGGTTATGAACAACCAGAGCTTTTTCTTCATTTAGTACAACTAGAGCTGATGGTTGCTCCCCCTAAACAATATCAGCAATGTTGGCCCCTAAGATTTGCTCCCCCTTAGTTTGATCAGGGTGTTAAGCATCTTTTTCTTTAGCAGGGTTGTTTTTCTCCCACTTCTCCCCTAGCCTTTTTAAAGACTTCCGCTGCCTCTAGGAGGGAAACCATGTCCTTAAACATAACCCTGAGATCTTGAACACGTTGGGAGTTGGTAGCCATAGTGGATGTGCAACAAGAGAGCTTGTCCCGAACTTCTTTCATCCCTTTCTGACCTTTAGTCTGATGGATTTCTTCATGTTCTTGTGAAGGGATTTGCTCAGCTCCTTCTGAAGTAAAACAAATCTCCGACTCTCCAGTTTGTTGACGACATTAAACTCTTTGTACATTGGTTTTAGAAGAAGGTTAGGAAGCTGATCTTGTAAGTTCTTCTGAACCTGTGCCTCAACGTGAGGTAACTCCTCTATAATAGATTTTGAAACAGAACTCTTGATGGAGTCCTTAAGCAACTGAGGGAGAGTATCTTTCAAAGCATTTGAGATAAAGCTATCCAGTTGTTCTTTAAGAGAGTCAGTGACAAAGGCTGGCAAAGATGACTTGAATTCAGCTGAGACTTGTTGAAAAATAGAAGACTCTATATCCACAAGTTTTAAATGAAGAGCATTTGAGAGAAAGCTAGGCAGTTGTTCTTTAAGAGAGTCAGTGACTTGAATTCACAGATATGATCCATATGATCTGGAAGACTGAGACGTTCAGTGGAAGCATTATCATCTTGGAAAATGTGGTCAGATTTAGACACTTCATTTTCATGAGTATCGTTAGAGTCAGTAGTGACAAATCCTGAGACAGATCTCAGGTCATCATCAGGCATTGATTGTAGGTTAGAGTCAGATTCCTCATGAATATCAACTGTTTCTTCATGGTCATCCATGGTCTGATCTTGCATTTCAGAGATATGGCTGGTTAAGAAAGACTTTACAACCTTGATTTCTGACTCTGTGTCAAAAGGACTTTCTGGAGTTTCTTGAACATCTTTGTTAAGTTTATCAGCTTCATCCAGTAACTGCTCAACTGTGGGAAACTCCAGAGATTGTTCCTCATCTACCTTCTCTATAGCCACAAACTCAGCATCATTCTCCTCCTCAACATTTTGGTCTAGTACCTGCATAAACTTATTAGAAAAACATTGTGAATTTGTAATGAGGTTGAGGATCGCCATTCGCTGCCCCTAAGAAGACTGGGTGTGATTATCCAGTCCTTTCAAAAGTTTAAAACTTATGGGACTCTTTTTAGTTGTGAATTTGTAATATAGGAAAGGATCACCATTAACTGCCGCTAAGAAGGCTGGGTGTGATTATCTAGTCCCCTCTAAAGTCCTAAGACTTTGGGACTCTTTTCATTGTGAGTTTGTAATATAGGGAAGGATCACCATTCGCTGCCCCTAAGAAGACTCGGTGTGATTAGCCAGTCTCCTCAAAAGTCTAAGACTTTGGGACTCTTTTCGTTGGTTAAGGGGACCTCTGAGTCTGAGTGAGTACAGTTCATATAGAGGTCAATGTTGATAAAATATAATGCCTAAAAACATTACTAATATTTTTCACATCTTTACGTTTTGATAATCACAAAATATAAAAACGTTCAACGTAAAATTAAACGTAAACAAGTAATTAGTAGTAAATTCTCATTTCAACAAATACATCACTTAAAGGTATGAATAAATAAATGCTTAATGCATTTTATGATCAAAGGAAATTTTTTATTCAACCTCACACTTTTATAAAATGTTGTAAACATTTTAATAAACATTATAAAACATTTTCTACAATTAAAAGAAATGTTTTATTCAAAATAAACATTTTAAAATTCAAATTTTCGGACCTAAAACGGCTAGAAAAGTTCTAGAAAATTCCCCCTACACAAAAGACAAACTGGGGAAGCCCTAGTCTTGGGCGGCCCCCTTAAATACACGGCCGGCCCCCTTAAAATTAAAGGGACCGCCCACCTATTTAAGGGGACCACCCTAGGTAGACGCTCCCCCAGTTTGTCTTATAAATACTAGACTTTTCCCCACTATTTTCTCACCTTTTGCACTCATTCTTTCTGCTCAAAACAGCCCACATATCGAGGAAGCTCAAGCTTGTAAGAAATGTCTCCAACCTTTTCCAACACCTTGAAAGGTCTAACATAGCTAGGGTTTAACTTCCCCTGTTTGCCAAAACGTACGACCCCTTTCCAGGACGAAACCTTAAGCATAACTCTATCTCCAACTTCAAATTTCGTCGGCTTATGCTTTAAATCAGCGTAACTCTTTTGTCGATCACGAGCGGCTTGAATCCTTTGTTTGATTTGAACGATCTTCTCGGTTGTCTCTTGACCATTTTGGACAGGTGAGTTGAGAATTTCTCCAAACCTTGGCCCAACAAACTGGTGAACGACACTTTCGAATGTAAAGTGCTTCCAATGGTTGCAGCCTTGATGCTAGCGTTAAAACTAGTATTGTGAAACTCAACTAATGGAAAACTGTTTACCCAACCCTTTCCTAAGTCGATACACAGAGCACGCAGCATATCCTTGAGAGTTTGAATATTCCTCTCGCTTGAGGTCGTCTGGTCTCTAGATGAAAGATGATATGCATTGTACTCTAGCCAATGTAGTGTACCCTAAAGCCGCTTCTTGAAAGACCTCAAACTTTGATGGAAATCTACCGTCATGATCAGAAATGGCTCGCGACGCATGGGTATCTATTGCCTCAGTGACTGCCAGCATGTGTTAGGTACATTCTTGCTAATTTGTCTCCATGGGATAAGTTTTCCCTCATGGGTAGAAGTGTGCTTATTAGTGAGTACGGTCAGTATGTGTCGCCAGTGTGTCAACTTAGTGACAACTTAGGAAGCTTTGTGACAAAATCCATAGTGATATTATCCCACTTCCATTGAGGTATTTCGGGTTGCACCAACAAACCTGATGGCCTTTGGTGTTTAGCCTTGACCTTAGCACATGTCAAACATTTGCGAACATAGGTGGCGATATCAGCCTTCATATTGGGCCACCAATATAGCTTCCGCATGTCCTAATACATCTTGTCAGAACCCGGATGGATAGAGTATTTTGACTTGTGCGACTCGTGCATGATCACAGTCCTTAAATCACCATCACATGGTAACCAAATCCTGCCATTTAAGCATAGAGTTCCATCAGCGCGGGGTTTCAACTTTTCCTTTGGTATATCCTTCCTGATCATACCTCCTACGTCTTCCTTTTTGAAGTTCTCTGGTTTCTGTGCTTCTATTTGAGCTTCCAAAATTTGTTTGGGGAGATTCAAACCGATAGTCATGACTAAGGCTCGAACCTGTAATGGCTTATTACGTTCTTTACGGCTTAAGGCATAGGCCACTACGTTTGCTTTCCCCGGGTGATAACGTATTTCACAATCGTAGTCGTTGAGCAACTCTAATCAACGACGTTGCCTCATGTTCAGCTCCTTTTGATCAAGAATGTGTTGTAAACTCCTCTTTCTTAAGCAATTCCATAATTGCCTTAAGATGTTCTTCATGTTCCTTCTTGTTCCTTAAATAGATAAGGATATCGTCAATAAAGACAATCACAAACTTATCCAAATATGGCTTGCACACCTGATTCATGAGATCCGTAAATACCGCCGGTGTTTGCATTAATACAACACCCAATCCTTTATGCGAAGCATCGTAATAGACTACAAAATCATCGCCTCCTTCAGGTACAGCCAGAATTAGCGCACTGCACAATTTCTGCTTTATTAACTGGAATGTGGATTCCTTCTTGTCACCCTAATTAAACTTAACTCCTTTCTGAGTAACGCTTGGTCATTGACTTGGCGATTTTTGAAAATCCTTCAATGAATCTTCGGTAATACCCAATAAGACCTAAAAATTAACGAATCTCCATGGGTGTTTTAGGAGATGCCCAATCATTTAATGGTATTTGATCAAATCGGGATCTAGCGGAAAGCCTTTACAATCAATTACGTGGCCGAGAAATTGTACCTTGGGAATCCAAAATTCACATTTAGAGAATTTAGCATACAACTCCTCTTTCTTAAGCAATTCCAGAATTGCCTTAAGATGTTCTTTATGTTCCTTCTTGTTCCTTGAATAGATAAGGATATCGTCAATAAAGACAATCACAAACTTATCCAAATATGGCTTGCACACCCGATTCATGAGATCCATAAATTCCGCTGGTGCGTTCGTCAAACCAAATGGCATAACTTGGAACTCGTAATGACCATATCGAGTTCTAAATGTCGTCTTTAGAATATCTTCTTCATGTACTCGAAGCTGATGATAACCTGATCGCAAGTCCATCTTAGAATAAACGTTGGATCCTTGTAGTTGATTAAATAAATTGTCGATCCTTGGGAGTGGATAACCATTCTTCACTGTTAGCTTGTTCAGTTCTCGGTAGTCGATGCACATTCGAAATGATCCATCCTTCTTCTTGACAAACAAGACCGGAGCTCCCCAAGGTGAGAAACTGGGCCTTATAAAGCCTTTGTCGGATAGTTCTTGCAGTTGCTCCGACAACCCTTTCATCTCGGACGGAGCTAATCGATAATGTGCTCGTGCTACAGGTGCAACACCAGGTATCAAATCGATCTAGAATTCCACTTGTCGAGTTGGTGGAAGACCCGGAAAGTCTTCGGGAAAGACATCAGGAAAATCTTTAACGATTGGCACATCCTGAAGTCGCTTCTCCTCCGACTTGTCTTCAGTCTCCTTTGTAGTAACATGTGCCAAAAAGACTTCACATCCTTTTAGCATGTACTTCTGCGTTTTAGTGCACAAGATGATGTTCAAACGGGTCTCGTTTCCTCAGTCGCTTCCGTCACCACGAACAATCAACGTTTCATTTCCCCAGGGAATACAAACGATTTTCTCGGCACAAACAATGACAGCATGGTACTTTTCCAACCAATCCATACCAATTATGACGTCAAAACTACCAAGTTCTATGGGCATTAAGTCAATTTTGAATGGATGATTTAAGAAGTTTAATGTACAACCCCGAATGATAGTGTTTATCTCAATTATTTTCCCGTCGGCTAGTTCAACATCATAATAATGGTCTAATGTAGTTGGTGTGATATCAATTAGGAAACTAAATGTAGTAGATACAAAACTTCTATCGGCACCCGTATCAAATAAGATAAAAGCATAGCTATAACACCCTATTTTTGACATATAGCAGG
>BQNB010145271.1:1894-16740 GCA_026074375.1 Tanacetum coccineum
AATCGAGATTATGCTTGGTTAATGATCTCAAGGTGTTCAAGATCACATTTTCACATTCAAGTCAAGATAAAGGAACAAGCTCAAGCCTAAAGTTAATGATCACTACATCAAATCACAAGTTAATGATTGAAGTTAAAGACTACGAGCTCAAGACTAAAGATAAAGCATAGTATGCTAGGTTTAAGTTTTTGTAAAATGGAGTGACCTCTCTTAGGGGGAGATTGTTAGGAACACGAAAGTGTTGGTCACTTTCATAGATAATTGTAGTTAGCTCGTTAAGTTAATTTTTGAAAACTTACTAGGCTAGTTAGCTAAAGCCTTTGGACAAACCCATGAAGGCCCAAGCCCATGTCCACATGTAAGTATTTATACACCTCTTCATGCCTTAGAGAGGTGGTTGGTTGTTTATTTTTCACACATTAATGCATTTCATTTCTATTTACTTTCTCTCTCTAAGTGTTCATCCAACCCTTTCTCTTACTAAAACAACCTCTTTTTCCCTCTCATCAAGTATGTTTTTATATTAGTCTTCAATCATCAAGCTTTAATCTAAAACCTCTAAACCAAGTTCGACAGACTCGCTGACAAGCAATCTGGTCGACCTTCTGGGTCTCTTCCAAGCAACACTCAACCAAACCCACGAGGTGGCAACTCTAAAGTTTACCAACCACCGCAAGCTCGTAATGAGCATGTGAATGTCGTGTTCACAAGAAGTGGTAAATCCTATAATCCACTGAATAACCCGGATGATCAATAGAATAATTCCAAAAACCCTATCAACTTTAATAGCGATGATGAAGATGATGAACCTACACCACAACCAAAAACTCAAGCAAGTTTGGTGAATCTAATGCATCTGCGTTAGAGGATCTAATACTTTAAGCTGGAAATCCTATCAAGGAGGTTCTTCTAAATTGAATCTAACTGATCACAGGTCGGTCCTTACGAAACCGAAGGTTAACACAACCATTTTCTGACAAATAACAAAGCTATATTCGTCCATACCTGTTATTTATCACTAACATTAAAATGCAGGTACAAACGACGGTGTTGCAGCCTCACTGCAGCTGAGTCAAATTCAATTCCATATGCTCATGCTTAAGCTACAATGACATACTATAAGCATCAAGATTCAAGAATCAAGAAAGCTCAAGTTTAAAGACAAAGACTTCCACAACTCTAATAATAAAGATCTTCCAAAAGATATCAAGAATGTCAAGATAAAGATTGTCAAGGAAGATTGTTAGCAAGCTTTCAAGATGATGCATAGTATGAGCATGTTGGTCAAGACACAAGATCGCAAGATGGCAAAGACGATAATGACATATAAGGAAAAGATTTAGAGATCTCAAGACTAAAGACAAAGTCAAAAGATAATAACAAAGGCTCAAGATCAAAGATCACACAGCATGAAAGAACAAGCCTACAACAAAGATAAAGACCAATACAAAGACTTAAGAGCTCAAAGACAAAGAATTCAATGACCTCGCTTCAGGGAAGATTGTTAGCCTTAAAATATTGACGAACATGGAATCTCGGTCTTTTATTATAAATATGTTGTAATAGGCTAGAATGAGAATTGGGCTCAGTTATTAATCTAATATTGTACTAGTTACGGGCTAAAGCCCAAAGTAATCACGAGCCCGACCCAAGAAACAAACCACACGGCCTAAAAGCCTTACCAAGGCTGACCTAGTTGTGGGTATAAATACCCCTCTCCAAGATTGAGAGAGTGTGGGTATCTATATTTTTTTGTCCATATGCTGATACCTTTTAGGAACTCAGGACTCATGAGTCCCATACACTTCTTTCTTCCTTCTAATCTAATATTCTTCTTTCTCTTTCTCTCTTGTAAAAGATTAAAAGTTTTTCAAAATTAGGGTTTCAAATTTTTTAGGGGCTTTTGTGTTTTGAGTTCAGATCTGTGTAGATCGAGTTGTTAATCGAATAATTGGTAGTTGAATTAATCAATTTTATTAATTTGTGTTCCTTGGTGTTCTTGATAATAAAAAAGTATTGATATATCATTATTGTGGTTAATCGTCAAAATTAGGGTTTTTCTGTATCAAAATCCTAATTCAGGGGTTCTTAGGTTCATTCTTGAATATTATTGATATTGAGTTTTATCTTGTGTGTTGTTTAATGATTTCTTAATCTAATCAATTTTTTGTTTGTTTTTCAGGTTATTGGATTCCACTACCTATTTGGTTGGTTGTTGGGACATCTTGTCTCATTTGGAGTTCTTTTTGTGTGCTCTATAACACCTCATACACACACTCTCTAGGTTTTTTAGTCTTTTAGAATTGGTGGAAGGGCTAGTTTAAGAGGTTTTGTGATTAGATAGTTGGAGTTGTGATTGGTGGATTGATTGTGGTTGAAGGTGTTTGGTAATATAAACTCAGTTTTAGTTTGTTTGGTTTCCTGAATATACACTAGTTAATTGGTACTATTAAGGTGAATCTTAACCTACTTCTCAAGAAATAAGAAATCCTGTTCATTAAGCCTGATAGTAGGTGTATATCTTGTACCATAGTTATTACTGAGTCTATACTACCATCTGGTGGTTTTGTGCTTTGTTATGTTTTTTCATTATTTGTTTCTTTGATTTGTCATTATGGTTGATGGTGAAAAGCCTCCCAAGGATAAGGGGCAAGCCTCTAATCCTAAGGGAAGCAATATGGATCAGTATGATCCATTTTTCTTGTATAGTAATGACACAAGTGGGGTACCTTTGATTAATTTTAAATTGAAAGGTACTGAAACTTACAAAGTTTGGAAAGCTGCTATAACTATTGCTATTCATACTAAGAATAAACTTGGTTTTATAAATGGAAAATTAACTAGACCTATTGAGGAAGGTTTTAAGCAAGAACAATGAGATAGGTGTAATTCTATGGTTCTTAACTGGATTCTTAGTTGTGTTTCTCAAGATGTGTTTATGGGTCAGGTTTCTTCTAAAAATGCTAAAGTTGTTTGGGATGAATTGAAAGAAACTTATAGTAAACAAGATGCTTTTGTGATCTTTAATATGCATTTTAAGATTCATTCTTTCTCCCAATCTGGCTCTCCCTTATCTGAGTATTATTACAACTTTAATGTACTATGGAGGTAATATGACTCACTTCTCAACTTGCCTGATTGTGTTTGTGAGAACTGAAAAAAACTAAAGAAACATAATCAACTTCTTAAGTTGATGCAGTTTCTTGTGAGGATTGATAAGGTCTATGCTCTAATAAGGAGTATAACCCTTACTACTGATCCCATTCCTTATGTCAAGGGACCTTTTGGTACCTTGTCTAGAGATGAATCCCACAAGGGTTCTCAGACTCAAAAATGTGACCAAAACTGGAAATTCCGCTTTTGTTCCTAGGCCTAATAACAGAAATAATAACTGGGTTTCTAATAATAATTGACCTAGAACGCTTAATAGACCTAATTTGGTTTATACTCAATGCAATATGAATGGTCATACGGCTGATAGGTGTTTTGAACTTGTGGGATATCCTCCCAATTTTAAGAAAAATACTGGTTTTAACAAGGGTTCTACAAGCAATAATGTTGTTGCAGGTAATAGGGATCAATCTACTAGTAATTTTTTCACTGATGAGCAATATATGAGATTAATGGCCTTGATTGGTGATAAGACTGGTTCTAGCAGTATGCCTGCAAACATTGCAGGTATTAACTGTGTGATCAGTTTCTGTTCTTCTAGATTCTTTAATCATAATTCTAATATAAGGACATATAAACTTTATATTGTATGGATTATTGATTCTGGTGCAAGTCAACATCTGACTTACACCATTCTGAATATGTTTAATGTTGTTGAGGTTTCTAAGCTTAACATGACAGTTAGTCATCCAAATGGTACTAAGGCTGTTGTCACCCATGTGGGTAGCCTTAGGCTGACTGATAAGATTATCATTCATGATGTCTTAGTTGTGTCTGGATATGAAGTCAGTCTTCTATCTGTGCACAAACTAAGTAAGGATAATAAATATAAAGTTCTTTTTGATGAGGATGTTTGTGTTATTCTGGATTCTGTTTAAAGGACCCAAGTGGGGACTGGTAAAAAAGGTAATGGGCTATATTTTTTAAATACAAGTGAAAGACTTGTTAATAATATTATTGAAATTTGTTGTCTGTCTAAGTGCATATGGCATAACAGACTTGGTCATCCTTCTGATCAAGTTCTGAACATTTTAAAGACAAAACTTGATTGAAAAAGACAAAAATGATAATGTTTGTGATGTTTGTCATAAGGCTAAACAAACTAGAGAACCTTTTCCTCTTAGTGAACATAAAACCAAAGATCTTGGATAGATTGTTAACTTGGATGTTTGGGGTCCTTATAAGGTCCAAAGTAGAGAAGGGTATAAGTATTTTCTTACAGTGGTGGATGATTACACTAGAGATGTCTGGGTGTTTTTACTTAGGGGGAAGATGAAGTATTCCAACATATTGTTACCTTTTTTAATTTGATCTGGAATCAATTTGATAAGTCTGTTATAGTTTGCCGAAGTAATAATGGAACAGAGTTTATAAATCAAAATATGGAAAGGTTTTTTAAAGAAAAACGGTATACTTCATCAGACCTCTTGTCTTTATACTCCTCAGCTAAATGGTGTTGCTGAGAGAAAACATAGGCATTTATTGAATGTAGCCAGAGCCCTCATGTTTCAGGGGGCATACCTAGGGGTGTAAACGAGACGAGACAACTCACGCGTTACTCGAGATTGACTCATAAACTACTCGAGATCGACTCGATCTAAACGAGTGCTACTCGAGTATATTTTCGAGTCGAGTCCGAGCTTCATAATACTCGGCTCATAAAGCTCGCAAGCCTTATCGAGCTTCATATGCCGAGTATTTATCGAGTTCGAGCATGAAATGTGGAAATAATCAAGCTCGAGTCGAGTTTCGAGCTCGAAATATAAAGCTCGGCCGAGCTCGAGCTCGAGTTTTAGTATTCGAGTCGAGCTTGATTTTGGCAGTACTCGGCTCGACTCGGCTCGTTTACACCCCTAGGCATACCTTTAAACATGTGGACCGAGTGTATTTTAACTTCTGTTTACTTAATTAACAGGATCCCAGGCTTTATGCTATCTGGAAAGTCACCTTATGAATAAGTTTTTAAAACTGAATATAATCTCTCTCACCTTATAACTTTTGGTTGTTTGTGTTTTTCAACTATGCTTAATGACACTAATAAGTTCTCATCAAGGTCTGTAAAATCTGTCTTTATTGGTTATTCAAATGAAAATAAAGGTTATAAACTTTATAGTCCTGAAAGTAAAAAAGTATTTTTTTTCAAGGGATGTAAAGTTTTATGAAAGTGTGTTTCCTTTTAAGAATAGTATAGAGTGTACAAAAATAATGAATGATTTTTCAAGATAAAAACAGGTCTTAATGTCTTTTTAAATAAATGATGAAAGTGAGTCTAAGTCAGTGGTTCCCTATGATGATAGGAGAGATAATTATGATGCTACATTATCGAAAGGTACAGAAAATACTAAATTCACTATATCGGGATTGATGCTTTGGAATCTAATGATCGTGATTCAGCAAAATAAAAATAACAGACAGTTGTAAAGGAAAATGCAATACTTGAAGAAAATGATAAAGATCTAAGGGGGATGATAGTTTTTACCAAGAGTTTAATAAAAAATTTAAAATTTCTAATGTGATTCTAGATAGCCAAAGTGATAGTAATCTTAGAAGGTCATCTAGGAAAACTAGTATGCCTAAAAGGTTAAATGATTTTAAAATTAGTTTTAATGTAAAGTATAGTATTGAAAAACAGGTTAACTATTCAAATCTAAGTCTTGAAAATTTTAATTTTTTAACTAGCCTGAATAAGATAATAGAACCTAAAACTTTTGACGAGGCATCAAAAGATATTAGGTGGGTAGAGGCTATGAACTTAGAGATGGAAGCATTGAATAGAAATGGGACTTGGGTAATAACTGAGTTACCCGTTGGTAGAAAACCAATTGGTAGTAAATGGGTTTTTAAAGTCAAGTATAAGTCTACTGGAGAGGTAGAAAGGTTTAAGGCTAGGTTAGTAGCAAAAGGGCTTAATCAAAAAGAGGGAATAGACTATGAGGAGACATTCTCTCCAGTTGTTAAGATTGTTTTTGTAAGATGTATTTTGTCTATTGCTGTTTATCATAACTGGCCTTTATATCAGTTAGATATTAATAATGCATTCTTATATGGTGATTTGGTTGAGGATGTGTATATGTCTCTTCCTGATGGGTACTTTGATAATTCTGATAGAAGATTTTGTAAGTTGGTAAAGTCTCTTTATGATTTAAAGCAGGCTCTAAGAAAGTGGAATGAAAAACTTACTTCAGTTTTACTTGAAAATGATTTTAAACAAAGTAAAAATGATTTTTCTTTATTCATTAAAGATAAGAATGAAGTATTCATTGTGTTACTTGTTTATGTTGATGCTATAGTCATCACAGGTAATAACATTGATGAAAAGTTTAAAACATTTTTAAGTTCCAAGTTTTTAATCAAAGATCTTGGAAACTTGAAGTATTTTTTAGGAATTGAAGTTTTGGAACCAAATGGTAATCTATATCTTTCACAAAGAACGTACTACTTAGAATTGTTAGCAGACTTTGGTATGCTTACCTATAAACCTTGTGGTACTCCTATTGAATCCTATAAACCCTTGTGGTTATATCCTATTGAATCTAAAGAAATTCAATTTAAGGTAACAAAGAAGGTCTTGTTGAAATTGACAAACCACTAAGTGGTATAAATAATTACCAAAAGTTAGTGGGAAAGTTAATCTATTTGACTCATACAAGACCTGATATATGTTATGCAGTTCATGTTCTTAGTCAATACATGCATGCTCCTTTACAGTCTCATCTTAAGCTTGCATTTAGAGTTTTAAGATACTTAAAGAATGCACCTGGAAAGGGAATTTCTTTCTGTAAAAGTGATGTTATGAATCTAAGTGTGTTTGTTCATTCTGACTGGCTAAGTGCAAGGCTACTAGAAAGTCTGTAACAAGATATGCAGTGTTTATGGGTAAAGATTTGATATCTTGGAAGAGTAAAAAACAATCTAGGTTATCTGAGTCTTCTACTAAAGCAGAATACATGGCAATGAATAGTATGACTTGTAAAGTTATATGGATTCTAAAAATCTTAGCTGAGCTAAATATTAAAACATCTCTCATTGTGATAATAGTTCAGCTATACAAATTGCTGCAAATCCTGTCTTTCATGAGAGGACTAAGCATTTCGAGATTGAATTATTTTTCTTGAGAGAAAAAGTTGCTGATGGTGTTATTAAAACTATAAAGATAAAGTCAGCTGATAATACAATTGATATTTTTACAAAAGGGTTAAGTGTTGTGGATCACAATAGATATTGTGAGAATCTAGGTTTTTATGATATGTACAAGATTGGCTTAAAGGGGAATATTAAGAATATTAAGCCAAATCATGTGGTAAGGACTTGTAATGAGAATGAGTTAAAGTCTAAAGGGTAAGAAAGGTAAGCTACTTAAGTTATTTGTAGCTTGTTTGCAAATGGTTTATAACTGCAGGGACTTAATGGAGCTAAAAAGGAAAAGGAGCTAAGCTGTAAGGACCAAAGATGCAATAAAAGTAAGTAATATATGTATATTATTTTTTAGGGTTAAAGTCACTATTTACCAACGTACTTTCAAAAATTTCCACATATTACCAATATGGTGATTTTAGTATCATTATTACCTTCCAAACTTGTTGGTACCGGTAAATATTACACATGTAATTTTCATAATTTCCACGTTATTTTTTTCCACGTGACTTTGACTATCGTTGACTTTTCCACCTTATCCATATTCTTCTTCCTTCATTTAATCCAAGTGGTATTTGACTTTTATGGACTATAAAAAAAATAAAACATCAAACTGGATGCTATGCAAATAAGCCACGTGACTATAAAAAACCACAAAAACATCCTTTCATTATTTGCATTTGGAGTGAAAACTTAATATGCAGTTGTAGTGCTTCTCTGTTATCCAACACAAAAACTCAGTCACCAAATATTTCAAAGCACCAACACACCCTTTTATTTCGAAATAAAACCCGAGATCGATGATGGGTTTGATTCGTTTTTAGAAGATCGATGATGGGTTTTTATCAAATCAGTAGGTCGATGGGTTTTTAGAAGATCTATTTTGAGGTTTTGATTTGATTCGTGTTTAGAAGATCTGATGGGTTTTATGTTGGTCTGGACGGATCTATTTTGAAAATAAAACCCGAGATCATTTGTTATTTTCTTTCCTTGTTGTTCTATAGTGATGGTGAAAAGATGGTGTTGGGAAAATAGTGTTAGAGGATGGTGTTGGATAAATGACGTTGGAAAGATGTTGTTGGGGAGATGGTGATGAAATATGAAGATTGATGATGTTGTTCTTGTATAATTAGTGTTGACGTGTTGTATCAAATCGCATATGGTGATGGCATACTTGAATCACATGTATTGCTGGGTAGATTCATTTGGGTGCATTTGATATGTATTATCTATGTATCAAGTGGATAGTGGTGGTGTTGGAACGAAAAAAAGCAAGTGAAAGAAAGGTGTTCATAGATTCAATGAGCTCGTCGGAAAAGGTGGAGTTCGCCGAAAAAGATGGGGATCTTGTATAATTAGTGTTGAAGTGTTGTATCAAATCGCATATGGTGATACTTGAATCACATGTATTGCTGGGTAGATTCATTTGGGTGCATTTGATATGTATTATCTATGTATCAAGTGGATAGTGGTGGTGTTGGAACGAAAAAAAGCAAGTGAAAGAAAGGTGTTCATAGATTCAATGAGCTCGTCTGAAAAGGTGGAGTTCGCCGAAAAAGATGGGGATCTTGGTGATGTTTTTTGGGGTTGGATGAAGAAAACTGATCTTGAAAGAAGGTGGGTAAGATGGACAAGTGATGTGGAGTTTTTTTAATCTAGGTGGAAAAAAATAATTTATTGGTAAAAAAAGGTGATGTGTAGGTATTTCGTACATGAGAATCTGTTATAGGTCATCTTTGAGAATGTTTCTAACTATTGAACAAATTTAAAAATTTAGAAGGTAATAATGATACTAAAATCACCATGTTGGTAATATATGAAAATTTTTGAAAGTACGTTGGTAATTAATGACTTTAACCCTATTTTTTATCTTTGTAATCGTTTCATTATTTCCTCTCTTTGTTTCTGTGTATAAATCTTCATCTCTTTCTTTGAGATTGAAGATGATAGTTAGGTTTGATTTGTATTCTGTATCAGTCTGATATTGTGAATAAAAATAAGTATGGAGATTGGATGTATTCATAATCAAAACTTGTTAATCTTGAGCTTTGTATATTTTTCCACAATAACAAGAATCATTTGTTCAGAAATGGACCCTTAACCTCATAAAGTTTGACAAGGAATATACAACAAAAATTCTAAATTTATCAATGTTCAAAAAAGTAAGTTTTAAAAATAAGTCTATCTTTAATCACAGAAATGCAAATTTCTCGTACTATTCTACATCTTAATTACAATTCAAATACATCAAATATACTAAATGTCTTTCTCTTTTTATTTTTTTTAGAACGACAATTTTTTTCTCTTGATCTGATTACATGACTGCATGAAAAATGATCTGCACGGCAAAGTTTTACATAGGCACATAACATGCTCATGTGCCATAGGTTCATGCTGAGCATCCATCCAACATCTAGTGCCGTAAACAACTAAGTATGCTTTAAACCGGAATAATCTAGAGGATCCCTTAAAATGGTACTCGAGGTTTTCTAATACGAGTTTGGATTTTCATTTGAAACTGGTTACACAATAATCGATCCGTTTTTAGATGTTCTAGTAAACATATTCTACTTGAGCAGTCCCAGAATTGAAACTTTTGGTTAGTTTGTTTCATAATAACTAACTGCAAAAAAATATTAATAGATAAATCAAAATCTCTTAATATATAATTTTACAGTCTTTTTGACAAGACTTGTATCATGTCTTACAAGAATGTCTTTATTTGTTATTTCGTGTATTGATTTCTTATATAATCACAGTATTTCAGCACACAGACAACTCAACTGATCATCTGATTATCATTACTTCAAATAGCAAAAGTATATCTAAACGACTAAACAGTATCTCCTCTATGTTATTACCAATGATTGAGTGATTCTGATTATTAAAATATCACATGATCACTTTCAAAAGCAAACAACTCCTCAATAATATAGATGTACTTTTCGCGCTTAAATGAAGGTGGTACTTGCGAGTGTTACTTTTGGGGTCATGTGCTTTGCAATGCGGCACCTTTCTTGGTCATCGTAAATTTGCATCTAGTTTGTTGCTATGCTAAGCTTATACTCTGTGCGTGCTGGTTTGGCATTGACAAGAGGCCTCAAAGCCTTTACGACAATGGTCATATTTGGCCGGAAATCTGCTTCATATTGGATACAAAGTGCTGCAACTGCTGCCAACTGCGCATGGAGGAAAGGAACAACATATTAGCAAGTTTGAAAATATCACATTTTGGCTCATATACTCCTGGATAGGTCGATTGGGTTGTACTAATTTTGGCTTATAATCATACTAACACACTACTTATTTATAAAAGGGTTAATGACTTAAAAAGTCATCTAACTTGACATTTTTTATCTTTGTGAGTAGCTATCTTATTTTTTTCCTGATATATCATCAAACTTTTAAAAGTCGATCATTGTGTGTATTTTGTGACCATTCTGACATGTAAAATAACCATTTTGCCCTTCGAAATTTGGAAAAAATAAGGGTAAAATAGTCACAAAATACACATAATGATCGACTTTTGAAAGTTTGATGACATATTAAGAAAAAAATAAGATGACTACACACAAAGACAAAAAGTGTCAAGTTAAATAACTTTTTAAGTCATTAGCCCTTTATAAAAGGTATCAGCATATGGACAAAAAAAATTCCATGGGTCAACCTCCCCGAAGTGGTCCGTTCCAACTCATGTTAAAGTCTACCTGCCTATTGCCCGATCCGCTCACCCATTTTGTCACCACTTTTTTAGTGCATACGACAAAACTTAGTTCTCTCTTGATTGTATAATTTGGTTGAGACCATACAAAATTAATCCAAACCTTACTTGAACTACGGCTTATATTTCAGTTCCTAAAAGATTTAGTTCTTGGTCGGTTCTGTTCCAAAATGATTATATTTTTCTTTACATTAACATGGATAATATGTGTATGTAAATTTCCATCACGCTTTAGGAAGCATATACGCTTCTTAGATTCATTGTATGCAAACTAAAAATATACAAGAACGAATAAAAGCATATAAACATCTAAGCATTAGTTTTAAGAGGGAGAGTATTTAGAAGTAGACCTTAGCAACTGCCTTTGGAGGGTAATCTTCATTTAACTTTGGATCAACACATTGCTTTACTTTGTCCTCACTCAATCTTGGAGTTGCCTGTAATAACCACACTTCAAACGATATGAGCATGCGTATTATGTGTATGGGACTCACGAGTCCCGAGTTCCTAAGTTCCAAGAATATTGGAATGTTTACGTAAATCACAGTTTGATCATTTGAAAATGTAATGTTATTTGTCAACCACCTAAATCACACTTTAGAAAATCAAATTAACAACTTTTCCAGACCAAATTTTCTGCATCCTTCATGAGACAACACAAAATAGTGATTACCACAGTAAATCACAAAATAGTGTTTTAAAAGAAGTGGCAATTTCGACCTATGTAAAGGGATTGATTTAGGTTATGTTTTATCTCTAACAGATCAAACACGTCAAATAAATAGATTTAATCAAATGAAACATGTCACATGGGTCGAAACTGGTCTAACAGGTTGAAGACTTTAAAAGTGTATTTTTAGGGCATAAAACTTCCTATATCATTCTACTTAAAAAGTTACTTTGAAATACAGTTTTTAAATTTATCTGAAAGATTAGTTATTTATATTAAAGCTCATATACTGATGGGAAAAACGTATTTCAGGTCAACCCAATCCAAATCAACCCGTTTCGACCCTACAAAAGTGTTGCTCAGTTCGACCCATTAGCCACCTCTCCCGACCCGCACATTTTACCGAGTCTAGTTAACAGTATTATTAGTGGAAAGACCCACCCAAGTAACAAGACTTTGTTCTCCTTTGGGCAATGTATGATCCACTGGTTTCCTTCCTGTCAAAAGTTCTAAAAGAACAACCCCTAAACTGTAAACATCACTCTTCTGACTCATCTGCCCTGTCATCGCATACCTAAATCAAAGCCATAAATAACAAGACAACATCATTAACATTACAAACTCTTATACAAAAAATGCTAAAATCACATAAAAGGGTAGGGTGACTCACTCTGGAGCATGGTATCCAAACGTCCCCAACACTCTAGTTGAGTGCAAGTGGGCCGCAGTATCAGACGGATTGCTCAAACTGAAATCAGCTAGTTTGGATTTAAAATCATCAAACAATAATACATTGCTTGACCGAATATCACGATGAACAATGGGAGGCTGAACTTTTTCATGCAAATACTCGAGACCCCTTGCTGCACCATACGCAATTTTTACTCTTTGAGGCCAGGTGAGAAGTGGCCCGGGGGTAGACCCTTCTACACCCTTTTTACCTATAATTACCAAAAATATGAACCCTCTGGATCATGAACTTTGAACATATTAATATAAGGTAAAATCGGAATTAGAATTTTGTTAAGTGTGTACCATGTAATACATCATGTAATGAGCCCATGGGTGCATACTCGTATACCAAGATTCGGTTGTAATCCTCCAAGCAATAACCAAGCAATTCCACAAAATATTCATTCTTAAGTCTTGAAACTAAGGATAACTGCATACAGTCACAATATATGAATCTTCGTCTCTTCTTCTTTCTTTTTATAATAACAACATATCAAACTTCTCATACTACTTAACCATGCACAATATCTCTATTCATATAAAATACCATGTACATAATCTTAACCAAAGTGTTTAAGGGCTGTTTCGATGCGTGTTATAAAGCTGATCATCTGCTTATTTCGACCTGATGCCGTAAAAACCAGTTATTAGAGTTCCGATAGCTAGAACGGTTAAACTCTTAAATAAAATGTCAAAATCAATATTTGGAATGCTTCAAAAATAAAAAGAATGTCAAGTTTGGTCATTTTGTGGATAAGTTTCTCTTTATTTGTCAAATTTTTGCCAAACCCCGAAAAAAATTTGATTATAACAACTTCAAACAGCCTAAGCTCGATCATCAACATTCAACACATCTCATGCAGCCATGCACCAAGTTTTACTTAAGTTAGCTATTTGAACATCGTTTCTTCAATTTTAATTAACACTCAAAATAAATTAATATGATTCTAACCACGACCCTAATTGGATACGAAATAAGTACATGGGACAAATATTATTAAGTGATGATCCTGGCATCTACTTTGTCATAAGAGTGTAAATACATAACGGAAATTCCCACCTGGTTTGTAAACTCATCATCCGGCTCTGGTGAAGAGCTGGTATCTAGCTTTTTTATTATTGCTTCTCGCTCATCAGTTAGCTTTCCATAATAAACTTGACAATAAGAACCGTCTCCAATTAAAGAACGTGAACCAAAATTATCCGTCATCTTATTTAGCTCGTCTAGTGATAGTTTTGGAGCTTCAATCGGCAACTCTTTTTTAGGAGCTCCACTTCTCACTGCTCCACTACTCCTTGGCTCTCCTCTAGCGCTGCCTAGAATGATCATCATAATTATAGCTATACTTTTATTGTAATAACACTTGTTGGGAATAATTGAAAAATCGTACATTCCTCTGCAGATTGGTTTTTATAGCTTTAAAACCCTTTAGAAAGCTCCATTTTTGGTAAGACTAATGACTAACATACTTACACACATTTATGATATCCGAATAACTATGTAAGAAGGAAACTAAAGGGGTCATATTTACCTCCTCCTCCATAAGGTGGTCCTCGAGGTTGTGCTGTTTTAGCTTTATTTGAGGATGCATCATGAACGGAGTCCTCTTTCCCACCTCCACAGCATGAGAACATTATTGAAATGTGGGCATAATAATCCAACAATGTGCTCTCTATCCGTTTCCTCAACGACCAATATTCCTGCATTTAGAAAATTCAAACATAAAATCTTGACAAAAATGGATATCCATGATGAAGGTTAAATTTGTTTTTGTCATGCCCACAAGGAATGATAACTTTAAAAAAAACATATTGAACCATAATAGAAGGTATGTAATATCCATAATCATTTACACAACGAAACGCTATGAATTCATAAACATTTCAGATATGAACATAAAATCGATAATTATATGTAACGAGTTACCTGATGATCATAAGTTCATGAAATATCAAACAAAAAAGGTATCCAGAAAAGCAATAATTAAGATTAAATCAATGATCGAATGGGGGAAAAGAACAACACATATAAGGGTTTGATTCAAGTGGAAGATATTTTGGATAATTTTTTTCTTTTTAGATTGGATTCTTTATCCCCCAATGTGAAATTCAGAAAATCAACGTGGTTCCAAAGGAAATCAGCTTTTGTTTCTGAGGGCTTTCATGCACTTTGTACCATTTGCATTGATCTACGTACGTACCCCTTTTGTATCATTTTTTTAAAAGAGTTTATTTTTATTTTTATTTTTATTATCGTTAACATAAAGTAAGTAGTTTATTAGCTTCTTCATCTATCAATGATATATGGTTTCCATTCAAAAAATAAAAAAAATATGATATATGGTTTTTCTAAGAAAAGTGTAAAACTATGAATATTAATTATATTGTATAGTCACTAGTCAACTAATATAACTATAT
>BQNB010145272.1:0-13181 GCA_026074375.1 Tanacetum coccineum
CCATGGAAAAAGAAACCCGTCGATCTACCTGGTAAAACAAATCTTTGATTTTGTTATGTTTCATGTTTTTCTTTCTTTACAACTATTTGATTTTGTTATGTTTCATGTATTTCTTTCTTTTGCATACCAAGTGTTTGTGGAAACACCTGAGTGAAAAACTCAAAATAGAGATTAAAGTAGTTTAGTTGTTTTGATAAACCTATTATTCTTATTTGTCTAAATCTTCTTTGAGCAATTGTTTTTTGTCTATTTTAGGAATCTGAGGGGCTGTTTGGACTTGGTCTTGGAACATGTACTCTTTCGCTTACAACTCATTTGATTTAACATACATACCTGTCATGTGTGCTGTTGTTATTTGGTTATTAGTTAGTTTTGCTAAGTAGTGTAAGTGATGAATTAGTGATTGCCTCTTTTACTTAATCAATTAAATCACTTAGTAGTGTTGTGGGTTTAGATTGCATATTTATCTATCTTCTGTTCTAGGGGTGTTTGGTTTTAATCTTTTATATGGGTCTGACATTAAGAAAGCGATAAACTTGAGTTGAAGTCGTAGATATAGATGCAAGCTAATTTTGAGTTGAGTTGACAAAATGTGTCGTCTTTCTGTTCTAGGGGTGTTTGGTTTCAATCTTTTATAAACATTGATGCATTCTACCAATGAAAATGTCTTGACATTATTACAGGTTTGCTGCAACTTCATTAGCCACTTGAGATGTTGATTCTTAAGTATTTGTATTATCTCAGAATAAGCATCCATTTTCAATTAGACACATGATTGTTCTTTTACTATATTTACTATCTTGAGCATTTGTATCATCTCAGAATCTATATATTTTTGTGGGTTTAGATTGCATATTTATCTATCTTTTGTTCTAGGGGTGTTTGGTTTAAATCTTATATTTGGGCTCTGACATTAGATAAGGATAAACTGAGTTGAAGTCGTTAGATATAGATGCAAGCATTTTGAGTACGAGTGACAAATGTGTCGTTCTTTTGTTTAGGTGTTTGGTTTCAATCTTTTATAAACATCGATGCATTCTACCAATGACAATGTCTTGACATTGTTACTGGTCTGCTGGAACTTCATTAGCCACTTGAAACGTTGATGGTTTGTTGCAACAAAAATGCTTTAATCTTGAATTGGACAATCAAAGCCGAGAGAAAGTGCAGCTTGGTTCTGAGAACGATCAACGGTAATGACTTTACAACGAGGCTGGTTTCGACTTTAGTGTTGGTGAGAGTTTCAGACTCCTTTTTTTCGTTATGAACCGTGAATGACTTTACGTTTTACTTACTTATCATATATGTTTTTGCAGATGTTATCGGTCATGTTGTTGAATGGAACTTACAGTCTCCTTGTCCTCCTCAGTCTCCAATCTCACGTCCTCTTAATTCCACTCCTCTCCATAACCCCTCACCATCCAACTCCTACCCGCCACTAACTTGTTGTACAAGCTCTCGATCTTGAAACTTTGGAATGGGTAGGAGTTTCTTACGAACATTTGTGTCCAAGTAAGTTTAGGCCATATCAGTTGTAATGTTGTCCGATTATCTGTAATGAAAAAAGCATATTTAACATAAATTTTTTGGTGTTCTCATTAGGGCTAATCAAAGTGATTTGGTCTAAAGTTATGGTTAAAGTAAGTTATGCATTAATAAATATTGGAATGGGCAGGATCTTAGACATTGTTTCAAGGTAAGAATTTTTATCGCCTATCAATCACGCATATACATATTTTACAATAACCCTCTCTTATATCTTTTATTCCACTACACGAAAAATGGGCTATAGATTAGCGGACTAGGTAGATGGAAATGGGTAACTGGCGCATAGATCGCTTGTTGCCTCACACACCTCCCACTCATCTAAAAAATAACACAACCAATGAGACTGCTTTGTTTCTGAGCATTCCATGATAAACCTAAAAAGTCCTGTGACTTGAGATTCAGATATGATTATAGACACACTTGCTTACTGTTTCATTTGTCTTGTCTCCTATTCCTCACCCCCCCACCCGCTTTCAAGAGACACTCCACTCCTTAGTCATATTTCCAGACACTAATCAGATCTAAATACAGTCACCAATATCCGGCATGGTGAGGGGACGGGCTGGGGAGGGATTCTCTTGTTAATTCATTACGTTTACAAACTATAAAACGATCACTATTGACTAAACCAATAAAGAATAACGGAGTGCACACTAGAAATACACGCCAAAGACGAGTTATTTTACTTTACTCGGTTTAATACGCTATAGTTATTAATTCCTATTTTAAAACATGCTTAAGGTCTCTTGGGATCACGACTCTAAGTAATTTACAGATGTTGATACAATTACTAAGCCCCCTAAATGCAGTGAACAAGTACAAATGCATTGCGACTATTTTATCTGCATGCATATTCGACAAAAAGTGATATGGTTTTAGCTTCCTCATGGAATTGATCAATTATAAGTAATGCAAACTAATGAGCATAAGACCTAGCTTTTATGCACCTCAGGGCTATCTTCACCTTGAAAAGGCTGCATGTGGTTTTTTTGCTAGAAAGGCTTATAAAAGATGTCTTACAAGCCGAAACATCTTATCATGTACCTCTTTAGCCAACATTAGCCAACATTGGAAATGGCAACATGTCTTATATTTCTTTCTCTGTTACACCCCACGAATACCCTTTTATCATACATTTTATGTGTTATCAAAAGGTGCTATCTTCTAAAACTCTTCTATTGTGTCTGGATATACATTGCTAAGAGCTAATCTGCGCAACTTCTAGAGGCATGGACAACATCGGGAGTGGAGGGGGGGGAGTCTTCATACGATCCTGAATAAAGTACGGTCTTCTTATGATGTATTCTATGTGAAGCTTTAAGGTGTAGATATTTCTCCAACTTTGTGAAGTCAAATCTAACCGTTTCAGCTTGACGCGCTGGATTTTATATGGATGAAAAGGATATCTAATTGTTTTTCAATAACTTTTCTTTTTCTGTGCGGCTTATTTGGAGTATAATCTAAATTCATCGACATTTATTTTATCGTGTTAGTATGTCTAATGTTAGTCTTTCTACAATATTTCTGATAATTGGATCAGCAAAGTGTTGAATCTACATCTATATCTACTCAGCTATTAAAAGGAGTTAATTCTTTCTTCATAGGGAGGTCGTAACACCTACATTATTCTGCGGGCTACACCAACATTGACAGAAGAAGGATATGCAGCGTAGTGGCAATTGAATCCGAACAAAGTGGGAGCATCTTTTTGGCCAAGTTTTGGGAGAGGAGGGAGTGATGTTCAAGTTCCGATTCGGACGCGAATTACGTTAGATGAGATAGGCTTGTACTTCAAGAATGCTGGTGGGATTTTAAAATTGGGTCGGGGGAATTTTTCAAGTTGCTTCGGCGCGAAGTATATTGACAAACAAATGTGATTTATCCCAACGATATTTCTTATAGAACTAAGTTTTTGGTATTCCAAGCGGAAAAACAAGAAGGAAACAAAGAAGCCTATTAACAGTCAAAAATGTTCCACATCACAAGCTTGGAAGGGCGTATAAATGGTTTAAACCCCCGACTGATCGGTGGGAACATTCACCACCAGTAGAGGTATAGATATCCCCTATCCCCTTCTTCTATTCTTAAGTCCTCAATGCGAGAGACGGGTGATTTGAATCTTCATCCCTCTTCCGAAAACATATTGTTTCTTCTAATTGTAGTGTTGTTAGAGCAATTTTTTTCGGGAGGGCTTTGTATTTTGGTGGGATGTGATTACATGGACTTGATTTCTTTTTGATTGAGTGGATTTCTTGGATTAATAACCTACTAGTGAGGTAAAACGTCGGGGGCGGGGAGCGCGGTGTGTACTGCCTTCCAAAGCATAAAAAGAATATAATAAGGTGGTGTGGTTTAAGGTCCTATTGAGGTTACATAAACGGGCCTAACTTATTACCGATAAGAAACGCAATATTGGGCGATGTTTCCTTCCATCCCAAGGCGAATATTTTATTTTTATTTTTTAGTTTGAATATCTAAGTGCTTAGTGCACCAACGACTTTCATTGGAGCCGTAAATATGGGGGGTAGTAAAGCTACTACGGGATTTAGTTGAGGGTGGAATAGGTTTTTTTTTTTAAAAAAAAAATCCTCACCACATGTGTCCCTTGTTAATTTCTCCTATAAGAAGCTTTTTTGCTTAGTGTTTTCCTCTTTTTTTTAAAAAAAATAAAAATTCGCTCGTTATTCAAAAAAAAAAAAAAAAAAAAAAAAACAAAAAAAAAAAAAATAAAAGAGCTTTGTTTCTAAAGTTCTTCGTCAAATCTTATTCTAGACGACACTGAAATTCTTGCCATTAAAGAATTTAAATATGAAGATAGGTGATCAAATACAATGCATTTATGGATAAACATCAATATATATATCAAATAATCTTTAATTATAAAAGTGCATTGTAACGAGCAAGACCTGACCCAAGAAATTTCACCTACTCTGCAACTTCAACCAGAGAGTGGCATAATGTTTCACATTTTGACCTTTACATGTCCAACTTTCTTTAGGGTTTTTTTAATATGTGTTTCAAAGGCACATGATAAGGGGAGACAGGAGCTACAGCAGCTCCTGATTGGTCAGCAGGTAACATCCTTATCTCCTCAGGAGCTAATCAATCATTTGCTGACTAATCAGGAGCTGTCAGTTCTTGTCCCCTTCTTATCATGTGCCTAGGGCACATGTTAGAAAAACCCCTTTCTTTATACTGCTGGTATCATAATAAATTCAAGATATAAAACCTTTTTTAGTCTTAAATCAAATTTAAGAAAATTATTAATCAAGAAAATGGAAACGGTAACCTGGGAGCAAGTACTAATATCTGTAATTCAACACATAAACCATAAAACACAACACTAACTTATCTCTTTCAATGTCTTCTCATAGGTAGCCGATGTTTGGGTTAAGAGCTTATTTTATTTCAGCTTTTATTTTATAAGCTTTCTTTTGCCGGCTTATTAGGGGGTGTTTGTGTTAGCTTATTTAGCCCGCTTATGAGTTTATTTCATTTTCGAAAAGCCAATAAACTCACTTTTTGTGCTTATCAGCTTTTAGTTTTTAGCTTATTGGCTTAAGCCAATAACCTTCTCGAGCTGATAAGTTCTAAAAAGTCAACTTATTGACTTTTCTAAAATCAAATAAGCCCATAAGCCGTCTAAACAAGCTAATACAAACACCTTATAAGCTCACAAATAAGCTGAAACATACACATAATTGTTTAAATATGTAATATGTGTTAGTGATATGAAAATGATTACTATCAATCAACTTATATATATGTCGTCTTATGTATTCAGGTTGCTAAAAAGGATGTGACATCAAGATATGATCAGTTGTTTAACTAAGGATGCTATTGGTATATTTCTATTTTCTTTTTATCTATTTATTCTTACTTATCTTTGCGTTTGTTTAAGCTTATATGTGCGCTTATAAGCTTATTTATATTCGGTTTATATTTCATAAGCCCCAATTTTTAGGCTTTTTTTTTAGACTTCTTGTCTTATATAAGCTTGTTATGATATAACAACCTTATACAAGATAAGCCCACAAGTCTCAAAATAAGCCAAAAAATTTGAAACCTAAATCAAATAAGCTTATAAGTCCACACGTAAGCTTAAACAAACACTCCCTTATTATTTGATAAAATTAGCAAGTTTATTAACTGGGTGTTTATATTAGCATATTAAACTGGATAAGCTGATAAGCTCATCACTGTTGGACAACTAAGCTTATTGACTTGAGCTTATGGCTTATTTTTGGCCATAAGCTATAAGGTGAAAAGCTTATTTGCTCACAGAGTTGAGCTTATTGGCTTTTTCAGATCCTCCTATTAAGCTGATAGTTTTGTATTTACTTTCTGGTTAACCATGTTGATATAGTTGAATCGTTGGATATGTTAATTTATTATAAAAAGATTATTTAAAAATCAATAAGTTATGTAAAAGGGTGTTTGGATCAGCTTATCAAACTAGCTAAGCTGATAAGCTCGTCACTTTGGGATGTCATACCTTATTAACTTGGGTTTATGGCTTGTTTTTTCCCATAAGTGCTAAGGTGAAAAGCTGTGATGTTCATAGTGACGAGGCTATATGCTTCTTCAAATCTTAATAAGCTGATAGTTCTGTATTCTAATTAGCTTAATGACGTTGATATATGTGAATTGTTGGATGTTACTACTTCATTGGTTTAACTGTTTGATGTTTGGATTAGCTTGTTAAAATGGATAAGCTTGATGTGTGAGATGAACATGCTTATTAGCTTGAATTTATGGTATTCTTACTTCCATAATCTGCAAGGATAAGCTTGTTAATCTGCACATACAAGCTTATTGGCTTTTCTAAATTTCAATATGTTCATAAGCACATAAGCTAAATCCAAACACCACCCCAAATAGAAATGATGGGTTTGAAACTCCGCTGATATATAATAGGTTATTTGCATTAGTTTGTTTTAATATATTAAGTCCATGAGCTCACATGTGAGGTATTTCGACTTTTTCAATTTTTAATATTCTGATAAGCTCATAAGCTAATTAAAATTTACCAAATAGAAATTTTGGGAATGAATCTATGCAGATATATAAGAGGGAGTTTCGATTAGTTTATTCAATGGGATAATCTGATAAGTTCATTCTTTTTGGCGTTTCTGAGCTTTTAAACTTGATTTTAAGGCTTCTTAATGTTCATAAGCTCTAAGGTTAAAAGCTTTGGGACTCAGGAATAAGCTTATTAGGTTTTCTAAATCTCTGTAAGCTGATAACCTGATAAGCTTATCCAAACATCTACAATACGAATGCTTTGATTAAATTCCAGGGTATAAGATGGTGTTTGTCGCAGGTTAATTTTATGGGATAAGTCGATAAGTTCCAAAATGAAAATGTCTAATAATTAGGGCCCGTCTGTTTTCTACTAGCTGTTTTATAGTTTTTGTCATATGATACTGACTATGAATTATTTGTTTTATATGTATTCAGGTTGTTACCCGAGGTATAAACACGTTGGAGTTGGAGTTGGATGTGGCTGTAATGTTATAATATGAGTGCTCTAACCGAGGATCTTGCTGGTATAGTCTTATATTCGGTTAGTTTAATTGATATTATTATTTATTTAGTATAATTTACTCTTAGCTTAATGATGTTAATTTAGTAGAAGACATGTTGGATATTTTACCACACTAGATGTTACTATGTTATTGCAACTGTTTGATGTTTAGTATTAGGGGGTTTGGCTTTTCTTATTTTTATCAGAAATTATGATACACTGATTTGTGGCTTTTTACGGTCAAAAACTGAAAAGCGATAAGCCTTGCGAAGCTGCGAGTCCAATTGAGTCAGCTTTGTTGGAATTTTCAAAGTTGAGTAAGCTAAGAGCAAAAATACTTAAGAATGGACCTTCCCTCAATACAAAAGGTGTTATCAGTGTACACCGATGCCAAAATACATCCAAATCAGTAGGGAACGTCCAACCCCAATAACAAAAAGAGTGGCTAACGTACAATTATGCTATATCACATATGTTACTCGGAGTTCTGGAGGAAGATTGAGAAAAACATCCATCTTGGCGGTATATATGATCCCTAACTAATGAATATATATATATATATGTCTCTGCAAGTAGATGACAATAAAGGCTTACTAGCCACATATCTCCCCCTTAAGGGGATGAACATCCAAATCGATGTTTTTATTATGATTTATTGGGTCAAACCCAAGTTCTCTGTAATCCCAAACACGGGTCAAACGGGTCAAACGGGACAAGCCCAACCCAAACTGTCAAATGACAGTTAATTAACTGTCAAAAACAGTTATTCACAAACCAACACAACGGTTCACTTTGTACCGTTTCATTTTCTATAAATAGTTAGAATCCTGTAGAATCAAATGATGATGACAGATTTATACTTTGTAAAAACATATTGCAATTGATATTTGCGTTATTAAACCAAATCATCACTTGCAATAAATCAAAAACTGTGTTCATACTCGAATCAAATCAAGCCGCACAAGATTTTTCCCAGAAAAACTTTTTTTTACAAATCAAAACACGAATCAAAAAATCATTTTCGTGTTTATATAAAAATAGTTTTTCGTTCCAGGAAAATCCAACGACGCCACCAAAGTGATTTTTAAATCACCGGCAACGAAGGGTTTTACCCATAAAAACTAAATCGGAAAAATCGTTTAACCCCAGAAAGAAGTTAGGCAACTTTTAGATTCGAAACGAAATCAATAACCACAAAAGAATCGGATAACAAAAGTCATCACAGAAAAACGAACGAAAATCAAACAGCAAAAGGAACAAACACACCTTTTGAAGATCGATAAATTCGAACCGTTTTTCGAATCAAATTAGTTTTGATTCACAGTTATCCAAGGAGAAACCCCTTATAAACGGAGTATTTTTCACCAAGATCCACAAAGCAGCGAAACGCTAGGATCTCGCACAAAAGGATCAAGGAGTCCGTGGTTACGAACACATCAAGGAGAAGAAGAGCGAACACCATCGCCATCTCAACCGGTGGAGAAAACCACCAGACAACAAAGAGTCAAAAGAACAGACTCAGTATCAGGACGCCACAAAGGAGAAAACACACTAGTCTCCACACAGCAAAGAAAGAGGCGGTCCAAAACAATAAAAGGGCACAAGGTTATTTTTAACCTAAGAGGTCTTTCAAATATAACCCTCAATTTTTCCCTTTTTTTCTATATAAATTTTAGTTTTATATAGATTATAGGTTTAGGCTATATACATAAGTTACCCCCGTTAATTCTAGATTAGTAACTTTTGCCTAGAACCCGAGAAAAAAAATATAGTAATATTACCTACTATATTTATAGAATAATTTTTAAGGAGTAATTAACCTTAGGTTATTCATTTTAGATTAGAAAATCCCCAAGGATAGTTTTTTTTTTGAGAAAACTAGTCCCGCTAAGATTGATTGCCATTAAGAGGCACGAGCGCTCACCCCAGATCTTAGATATTTTAATTTTGGGAGATTTTTATTTGATATCCTAGAGATATGACGAAAGATAAAGATAGTGGAGAAGCTTCAAAAAAGGAAGTAGGTACTACAAGTACACCACAATTTCAATGCCCAATGCTAAAACCCTCGAATTACTCACTATGGGCAATTCGAATGCAAATCATTCTCGAAGCGAATGGTTTATGGGAAATGATAGAACCTTTGGAGACAACCCAATCCAATAATAAGAAAGATAAGACTGCAATCGCATTCCTTTATCAATCCTTACCCGAAGAACAATTGCTTCAAATAACAAAACACAAAACCGCGAAAGCCATATGGAACGCCCTGAAAACTAGACACATAGGCGAAGAGAGAGTGCAACAAGCGCGGTTGCAAACCCTCAAGTCCGACTTTGAAATGCTACACATGAAGGAAGACGAAACAATCGACACCTTCACCACAAAACTAACGACGTTAGTAAACAAAGCAGCAAGTCTAGGGCACACTATGGAAGATGAAACATTAGTACGCAAATTATTAAATGTTGTACCAGATAGGTATCTACAAATAGTTGCGTCAATAGAACAATACTCAGACCTGAGTGAAATGACCTTAGAAGAAGCAATTGGTAGACTTAAAACCTACGAAGAAAGGATTAAGTATAAAGGCAAACAAGTGGACAATCAAGATAGACTATTATTCACACGATATGAAGAACAAGGCAGAAGACGTGGTCATGGCGGATCCAACCAATCACAAGGGCAAGAAAGTAACTTTAAGAAAGAAACACATAACAATTCAAATAAACTTACTCATGACAAGAGTAAGATAATGTGTTTCAAATGCAAGGAGTATGGGCATTATGCAAACAGATGTCCATTAAAGAAAGAAGAACAATCCAATCTCATTGAAGAAGATTTACAGCCACAATTACTTATGGCAATTATTGAAGAATCACGAATCTGGAATGGAAGGAAATTCCATTCAACTTCAACTTAACTGATATCAAACAACAAGGAGTCGCAGTGAAAGCTTGGATGGTGGAATAAACAAAAGCATGAATCGACCTGGAATCAAGGAAGATATACACTATAAGAACTCAAAAATTAGAAGGTGGAAATAACCAAGAAAAAATATGATCAACCTGGACTCAAGGAAGATCACAACAGCAAAGGTGCAAAGGTGGAAATAGCCAGAAGATGATCTACATGGATATAAGAACGATCACAAGCACTACAAGAAATCCTACAAGAAATCAGATGGTGGATTCAACCAGAAGATGGATCAAGAAGACTTAAAGACCTACACAGCAGCGTTTATGATTAGGGGGAAAATGTTGGGCCAAAACCCAATCAACCAGATTAATCCCAAACCCGCTGGAAAACCCAATAGAAGTCAAACGGGTCAAAACCCAACCCAACTGTCAAAGACAGTTAAATAACTGTCAAATAACAGTTATTTCCTAACAGACACGATGGTTCGACTGAACCGACACAACTTTTAGATCGCACCTTTTCATTTTGTATATATAGGAACAAATCTGTAAGAACAAATTGGATGACATATTTTGATTATATAAAATTTATTGTTTTTGGTATATCTTTGATTGCGTTTAAACTATTACGATCCAACATTATATCCACTCCCTTTTGATAGCATTCATAAGCCGCTGATGAATTTCCACAAGATTCATCCTCAATAGCACAGGCTAGATTTTCCTTCCTTGATATGTGTATAAAAACACACACATGATGACCACATTAAACTGTACAACAGATGTTAAAAACCAAAAATATCGATGTTAAGTCGCAATGCAGTCAATTCAAATGAAATGACAACCCAACAAAACTATAGGATAATAGCATGGATACTCGAAAGTGTATAGTATTACCTTGCACGTTTAATCTCCTGCTCGTTCTTCATTGGTAAATGACCTCCATCAGAGACTAAAATAGGTTTCATGCCATAATGCCACTACAAATTCACTCGATGCATACAATAATCAACATGCCTAAGAGATTAAAGACAAAAAACTAAGAAATAAATCTACCAAGGCTCGCCAACATATACAACAAAAGAAAAAAAACAATGTTATTTCAAATACTTTGATGACAAATTCCTTACAGAAATGTTACTAAAATATTTACATTCATATCTGATGCTATTGGGAGTACAAATAATGAGACAATACCAGATCCTATTTTCAAAATTTATTATCAACTTAAAAACCCTGTCATAGAAAGAGTTTGGTGATTGTAATTATATAGATCTGTTTTGTTGTATCTTCACATACGCTTCCAACTACCTTGTTGCTGCTAATATAAGACCTGCAACGAAATTAAGTTTTAGCAAACCATATTTAGTCTCAAACATAAAAGGATATAATAAATCGTTCATAGTTTTCTTTCTTTTTTTGTTTTAGAAAGAAAATATTTTCTGTGAAAGCAAAAAAGATAGCACTAAATCCAGTGCCAATCAATTCGTGAGGAAAAGTTAAAAACTGATTAGGGTATTAAGGATCTATGTGAAGATATAATTAGTTACGTATCTTTATAAAAATCTAAATATGGAATATATCCTTAAATATATTTTTGAAAAATCATAAGATATCAAATATCCATAAATTTATGTAACTTATTTGTAAACTATATTCTTATTGGTTTTTATAGTAAAACACAAATTGGCTAATAGCTCGGTTGGTAAACCTTATTGCATCTAAACCACAGGTAATGAGTTCAAACCTTGCTAGTGCCATATTTTAAAAAAAACAAAAATTACTAAAAAAATGAAAATTAATAAAAATTAATAAATTTAATAAATAAAAAAAACAAAAATAAATTAAAAAACATTAAATAAGTATATTTTCAAAATTTTAAACAGAAATCAAAATTCGAAATTTCAAAATGTGTGTCCATGTCATCAATGTGTGCCATGTCATCATTGAGGTGGCGTCCAGTCACTAATTCATATTAATCCAGTCATAATTAGCCCCATATATAAGTTATAGATAGATATATATATATATATATATATAATAATAATAATATCCCTCACACGAGCATGCTTAACTGTCGGTTTTTAAATTAAATACGTAGGTAGAAAACGTAAATAAGTAATTTAATTTATTTACATGGTTTATATATATTATTTATTGTTTATAAATAATATGTTTTTCGGAAAAGTCTTATGAAAATATATTTTCACAATTTATCCTAAGTATATAAGTTTTATACAATTTCGGCATGACCCGATCGTATTTACACGTTTTCCAAAGTCGTAGACTTTAATCAAAATTCATTTTAAATTTACATTTCACAAATTCATTCGATATCGTATCAAAATCCTTTATAACTAGTCCGACGTGTAAAAAGGTATTAAATAAGTTATTGGTCCACCAATAAGCTATTATAAGCTCTTGATAATCCAAAAAAATATGAACCGAACCATAAGCCTATTAATTAAGCTCGTAGTTCGTGGCTTCTTGTGTGGGACGCGGCTTATAAGTCCATGAAGCCTTATTTGGGCTTATTTATTAAGCCAAATAAGCTAAATGTTTTGTCCTTTTAAAATAAGCCGACTAAAATATAAGCCAAGTCAAATAAGCTCGAACAACATTCCCTTGTGGTTTCCCCTAGTGGGCTGAACCAAACATAAGCCCAATAAGCTCAAATAAGAACATATAAGCTTTCCCAAAAGCTTATTTAAATAAGCCGAACAAAATAAGCCATAAGTTATCATTTTCATTATACGAAAATAACCATGATCCCAAAACTATGATTTCCTTATATTTACTTTACTTATTTTCGAAACAATATACAACCTTTTAAGGTTTACGTAGTTTAAAAAAAGTAAACTTTGATAATCCGTTTGTTCAACTAGTATATACGCATAAAGATGATCATAAAAGTACAAGTTTTATAAAGGTTTGATGACTTACACGAAAAGAAGGATTAGTGGATGATTAGAGACTAAAATAACCCAAACATTATTTATAATTAACCCGAATACAATAAGTATTAACCACGAATACAATATCTTCAAAGGTTTTTTATCAACGTTTGGAAAATTATGAGATTATGTGGGTGTTTAGGGTGGTTCGAAAAGAGGAAGAGAAAGAAAGAGTAAGTGTGTTTTTCTTGCTAAATGAATGAATGAATGAGATATAAAAGACTTGTATGTGCA
>BQNB010145273.1:0-16740 GCA_026074375.1 Tanacetum coccineum
GCAACTAAATCATGGTACTTTCTATGAATAGGGGGAGACATACTATAATAGATCACAAAACATAGACTATATCAGGATACGGATATCAAACTAACAAAGAAAAACTCAACTTATATATATAGTATATAGTATGAGGTACTTTATGAAACTTTGGGAAAATAAGCATAATTAGTATATACTTACACATAAGCCCTAAATGCATCTATATGAGGGACCCTTAAGCTATAGTCTAGGCTCAACCACCTAGTTCTCTATAACCTGGCTCTGATACCAATCTGTCACACCCCGCCAAGGCGGAAACGCGAGGCGTAAACAAGAATGGATATCATCACAACACACGGTGTCTATATAGAGAATACTAAAATGAAAGCTAAAGTAAAGCAAAGACACAAAGTGTCATAACAATACCCAAAACCTAACCAAAATCCAAAAGGCGTCTTTATTGATGAAACGAAAGTTCTCGCCAATAGAAAGACATGCAACAATTATCCAAATTCAAACAATGCAAAATTCAAGACAATAAAGCCATAAACTCCAAGACATCCTATGGTCTCTTTCTAGCCACTTCTCTTTATCTTATCCCCCGGATGCTCACCTGAAAATGATGCTTAAAACGTCAACACAACGGTTGGTGAGAGTCATAGGTTTAAGACACACATTATAAACCTTCCAAACCAATTACTGTGATTAACAAAACAATATAGGACAATTATGCAAAATATGAACTTATGCTAACATGCAAACCAAATCACCATATCAAACCAACCATACATATACTGGGTAGGCGTACCTCTCCGATCCCACATACGTCACTTACGCACCTAAAAGTCTACCAGCTGAAGCTTATATTTAGGCCTGGACCCATACCAATTCACTGAGTTGATCATTCTCAAATTAACGATCCGTGAGATGATCAGCCCCACCATTAATGATCCTCAACACAACACAATATCATGCAACAACAAGCCATATGCAATCACATAATGTCCACACGAAAACAACATTAAGCATACCACATATAATAACCACATAAATGTTCATGCCTCAAGTAAAACCAAATAATCGCAGCGATTAAACACATTCAAAACATCTTTGCATCACTTCCATCCCAATGTAAAAACATTAAAGGTTGGGACTATGAAACTCACCTGATGCTTTGCTTCCAAAAGGATCCAACAAAACTTCACGAACAATCTAAACAATTAAACACATTATTTATTAAATGAACAATTTAAAAATCACTTAACAACAAACAAAAATGCCAAATATTTAACATAATAATTTTAAAAAAAAATATAACAAAAAAAGAAAGAATAATTAAAATTTATAAATAAATAATAAATTATTCTGTTTTATAAATATGAATAAATTAAAATTATAAAAAAATAAGCTTACATTCAATTAGGCACTCAATCCAATATGTTGTCTACCTCAATCTATGATGGATAACTTAGCTATCTACCATAGTCTTATTCTTATTTAAAACCTTTAACCCACTTCTTAATATGCCTTTTTATAATTAATTATTTCTCTTTAAATTTTCTTGGTTTTTTAACTGTTTTAAGCAGAATTTTATTATCTACTTACGCGTCCTATAACGCTCCACTTAAACACTCTCATTATTCTAAACCCGATTACATTCATGCTACATATATGTCCTTATGAATCCTATTAATAGCTCTACACAAAAGTCATTACCCTATTTACAATATTCCCATTGAAATTCTTTATCCAAAGTGTCTAGGATTCGTCCAGAATCTGACCTTCCAAAAGTATGACGATAGATAACCAATTTAGACCTCATTACAGCTTTAGAAAAAATTTAGGCATCACACACAATATATAAACTAACTTTAAAAGTGATTTTAGCTTTCTAACTTGATGTCTAATTTTTTTAGATAAAATCAAAACCAAATTGAAATTCGTAAACTGTTTTACACACTGATTTTGTATTGACCATTTGACCCACTTCCCGACCATAAAAACTCACGAGGTCAACTTTTTTGGAAAGTAGACTATCTGAGGTTATCTCCAGTATATTGTAAATTATTTATTTGATCTTTTATACTTGAGTTATGGCCTCTACAAGTCTGACTAAAATTCTGCAGTGAATTTCACAAACTAGTTTGGGTGATTCTAACCCCTACACTATGATCAAATACTTAATTCAATTGATCTTAATGATTAACCATCCATCATTTAACATTAAATTTCTGAAATTATTAAACCTAATTTATAAAACCTATTTAAACCCTTAAATCCATCATAAATTAAGTTACTAGAATTGAAAGATTATAATTAAAATTGAATATTAATTAGAAAATTTACCTTGAACAAGAACCCTAAAAATTTTCTTCTTCCCCTCTCTTAAAACCGGTCGTTATGATAATGGGGGGTGGGATTTGGGTTTTGTTTTTGTATTTATAGCCTCCAGTACTTGATTTGTTAATTCCTTATTTAACAGTTTGTATCAACCAATTTTTGTCTTTTATTTTTACTAAAATTCGGTATTACTATTCTTGCCTAATTTTTTTCTTTTCTTTTATTAATTAATTAATTATCTTTATATCTTAAGTTTTATAAAAACCTAAGCTATTTTGTTAACATTTTGCTTGAAAACTACTTTTATTAAATAATTTTTTACATTTCCAATTTCATTTCGATATATTGATAGTTTTACAAAAAAACTCTCATTTTATTTTACAAAACTCAGTTCTTTCACAATGACACGGCTTCCATTGTTAATCCTTCATCATAGAACAATCATTTATTAATCAAACCAAATTTCTCTAAATTACCAATCAATTCCGTTTTCACTCTAAGTGAATTAAAATGAAAAATTTCTCATAAATATCTCATTTCTCTTACTTAACTCTTAATAACCTAAACTTTTCTAAATATAACATTAAAATACGTATACGTATTATTATTAACACATTTAACACGAAAACGCATCAAATTACCTCAATAATCATCTCCTCGTCAATCAAAAGTGATACGAATTGACAACTCATCTAACTTACCATCAATCTAATCTCTTGAGTTGATATTACATCCCATAAATTGTTGATTTATGTACCTCTTAACACATACAAAAACACAATAAATAAATGAGGTTCTCTTATAACCATTAATACCCACCCATACTTATAGTAATGATATTTCTATGGTAAAACACTACGGTTCGACTAACCTGCTCAAGCCACGGTTGTCACAGAAACACACAAATAAAGTATAAACCCTCGTATCGTAGTTTACATTTGTCAGGAAATGACCGGGTCGTTCACACATGAATTTGTTATGTTCGTTTTTTAATAGTTTTAAGGAAAACCTTTAACTACTTTTTTAGATAAGTCATGTTTGATGAATAGGTATCAATAATAATGTTGAATGACTACTAGGATTAGTTTAATATTTTTCTTTATAGCAATGTAATGATAATGATCACGATCTTAGATTTTAGGACTTAACTTATAAAAAGGTTTTTTCGTCAAAAAATGTTTTCACAAATTAACTTGTTTTAACTTAAGACTTATATCAGCTAACATAATCAAATGTGTCACTCAAATAATTAAGTTACTATTATATCAAATCTATTTTGTTTATCAAATAACGTAAGCGAATTTCTCCAACCAAACGATAAAGATCATAGACTTATCATTAAAACTATATAGTATTCAACGGGCCTTTCGACCTATACCGTTATGCGTATACGATCAAAGTTGATGAACAAAGTTGATAAGATAGGACACGATAAGATTTCAATATAAGCTTAAGATTTACAAGATCGTAATAATACCAAAATTTTTATTTATTATATTAACATCACCGAGTAGTCATAAGATGTTTAGCCACTCATGGCTACGAAGTTCATAATGACAATGTTAAATAGATAGACAAGAAAAATACGAGATTCGGATAGGAAATGGATTAAAATACCACCTGTTACAAGTATCAAATCTTATTAAACCGTATTATACTTAAATGCTATAAACCGTCTTCGTCTTCGCCGGAATTTCGTAGTTAAAATCCAGGATTGATGAAGAGATTTGAGAGAGAATTGTTTTTTTGAAGTGTGTGAAAATGAGAGAAAGTCCTCTCTATTTATAGGTTGGTCGAGGCCTGAAGTGCGGCGCACAAATATATAAGTGCGGCGTACTTTAGCCTAAATCGGTTGAATGCATAAAGCAAGTGCGGCGCACTTCCAGGAAAAACCGACGCACTTCGAGTATTAACTGACTTCATTTATTTCGTTGATAAGTACGACGCACAAAGTTGTAAGTGCGGCGCACAAAGTTGTAAGTGCAGCGCACTTCGTGGTATTTTTGAACTTTATTATTTCTTTTCTTCTAACTTTGCTTTCAATGGGTATAAACTCTGTATTTTGAACATTTTGAGCACGGACAGTCTTCAAGTGAACCTACACATATTTCATGCTATTAAGTATCAAAAGTTCACGAGAAATGATATAAATATATACAATAACGCCGCCTAAAACATGTATAGTTAAGGCGTTATTAAATCCTTCCACACTTAGTTATTGCTTGCCCTCAAGCAATCAAAGCGAGAAAACAATAATCATTTATCGTGGACGTGGAGAAATTATCTTTTTATTTTAACAGGTGTTTGTCTAGCTAGTTTTTATACTTTTCAGGCATAGACATATAACAAAGCACCTCACATAGGGGATGTGTTTATTTATTTACTCAAGTTACGCATATAGGGTTTAATTTTTTTTGTGAGTTTACTCAATTTGCATAGACATAATCTAGATAGTTGTCATATGCTTGTACAAGACACAGAAACACGCCCGTTGCGACGTGATCACCTAGACAAAATCTCATAGAGGTAACACGTGATAATGATGTGGGTGAGTATAGTATATGATGATTTTATGTGCCAAATCAGAGTCTTATAACAACTTTATAATTTTTTTTCTTCTTTCTTCCTTGATTCTAATAATTCCAAATGATACTAAGGACTGGACTGAATGAGTATGGGCATTCTGCATTTACTTAGGAGATTTTTAGCATATAATAAGCGAGTGTTTTAGATGTTGCGGATAGCGAGATTATAAGGGGATTATTTTACCTATTATCATACGATAATATCTATAAATTAACCTTGTTACGGTCTAGTAAATGATAATCAAGCATAAGTTCTGGAGCTACTAAATTGTCGACACTCTCATAAAATATGTAAAAAGATATGCATCAAAGGCTAGAATATACCTCATAATTTAGTGGACTGGTTTTTATGCTAGTTATGATGTCAATCCGAGTAGGATTTGTCTTACTAAGTGTATACATTTTTTAATTTTGGAAGAAACACTATATATTAATTTTTATAAAATATCAGTTAAAAACGTAGCTAGATTGCAGTGCAAACATGGAGGGAAATGATATATTTAATTTTTCCTATTTGGCTTCCCTCCAAACTTAAGTTGAACATTCCCTCAATGTGAGAACTGATAAATATAAAAAATATAGAAAATTAAGGGAAAACAGTACTTTTCGGGGCATAAGATGGTGTAGCTGCGAAAGAGCTAAATTTTAGCGAACGCCATAATTTTCCGATTTTAGGATTTACTACCTGCAAAAACAAATAAAACACACAAGAAAAAAAAATATTTTTGGGGTTTTTGATTTTATTTTTTTATTTTTTTTCAAAAGAGTGGGGACTCCTCCACACTAAGATAAAGCATGGGTTGCCTCCTAAGAAATGCTTAATTATTAAGAAAGTCATTAGCTAGACTCGAACTTCGGTGGTTCAGTTTTTGGGATAAAAGGGAGTGAGTTCTTCCTTTTGGTCATTGTTTTCATCTTCTTCGTGATAAAGCTTGAGTCTATGGCCGTTAACAATGAACGTCTTACCATATTTACCGTATAGTTCAATATATCCAGATGAATATTGATGTTTACCTACTTGGTATAAGCCATAGAGATCTGAGTTTTCGACTATTGTGTAATTTATATTTAGAGGTAAAATAACACACTGTGTTTCGGTGTTTGATAATTCTTTATCATTTTGTGTTTTTTTTGTTTCATGTTAGTCTTTTGGGTTCTTGCTTTGTGTTGAACAATCAAATACAATCAAATAACATACGTGAAAAGAGGAAGAGAGGTGGTTTTAGAGAGAGAGTGGTTGGATGAACATTTAGAGAGAGAAAGAAACACGAGAGATAACTTGTATTAAGTGTGTGAAATAATGAACAACCAACACCCTCTCCAAGGAGAGGGTATTTATACCCTATGTGTGGCCAAACATGGAGAGCTTGTGGGCTTTCCATAGGCCTTTTAGCCCAATTAGATTAACATCATTACATTTGACTAACTACGGGCTTTGACAAACTATTATTGGTAGTGACTTATACTTTTTGTGTTTCTAACAATCTCCCCCTACGGGAGGTCACTCCGATTTATAAAGACTTAATCCTAGCATACTATTCTTTAACTTTTGTCTTGAGCTCGTAGTCTTTAACTTCAATCATTAACTTGTGAATTAATGTAGTGATCATAGACTTTAGGTCTTGAGCTTGTTCCTTAGCTTGTCTTGAGAGTGAAAATGTAATCTTGAGCACCTTGAGATCATCAACCAAGCATAATCTCGTTTCGCCATCTTGTAAACTTTGCCATCTTTTGAACTTGTGACTTCTGGACCAACATGCTCATACCTTTCTTTATTTGTCGACTTGAAAACTTTAATGCTGCATCTTTCTTGAAATTCTTTAACTTTAACACTTTGTCACTTCGAGAAAGACGTTCGGTATCAGAGTGACGGAAACTTCTTTGAAATTCTTTGACTTTAATACTTTGTCACTTCAAGAAAGACGTACGGTATCATAGTAGCGAAAGTCTTGAAACATGTACTTGAGATTTCATGATGTCTTTATATTTGTAGGTCGAGTATGAACATGTGGCTATGAATCTGTGACTCAGCTGGTACCTCTATGTCCATCTTTATACAATCCTAAAATAAAATAGTTAGCAATAAATCTAGGGGACGAATATGGCTTTGTCATTCGCTCATGTTTGGTTGGAGTAACCTTTGAATCCGTGAGCATCGACCTGTGATCAGGTAGATTCAATTTAAGAAGAATCTCCTTGACAGGATTTCCAGATGTAGTATTGAATCTTTCTAACACATATGTATTAGATTCATCGTACTCAGCATGTTCTTATTATCAGAACGTCTCAAAGCAGATAACACGATAAGAGTAAACCAACGAGTTACTATCTCACCGATTGAAATAAAAAACTGATTTGAAAATTAATTGACGTGTCACTTGCTAAAGTGGTTTTGTGACACATCAAGAGTGTTAATCATTTCAAAAATTCATCATCAATCGTCAATTCATAACTTGGAACAAGTTTGATTCTTATAGAATCGCACCATCGTTTCTTTCCAGTTGTCACAAGTTTGATTCATATAGAATTGCACAAGTCACCTACCATGAGCTTGTTTGATGTTGGCTCAAGCAGGATTTCCATCTTCACTGTAAATAATATCACTCGGATGTTCTGGAAAAATCACAAGGATAATGCGTAGGACTCTTAATATATATCTTGTTATTCACATTGTGTGACTTAGCAAGCATAATTTTGACAAGTGTCCTAATGAGATTTATGGATGATCTCTTTTGGCTCTAGACTTAATAGTGCACTTTGGTTTTAGTGATCAGAGGCTGGAGCAGACTGCCACCTTTTCAATATCAACTATCTCGGAGTGAGAAAGTTGATAGAAATGCGTGTAATCTCCATGAAAAATGAAACAAGAGTCTGTTGAGAGACCTTGAGTGGCTAGGGAGGGTTGTGCATAGCGTCACTAGGTCCATGACTGTCTTCAATGTCAGACAACAACTTAGTGTTTCTGACAGTTTATGTATTGACCCGGTTTCTGCCTAAGTGTATGGATGGCTTCTTTCTTTTCACCCTTTATCCTTACAATTCTTTTTCATTCTTCAACCCCTTCAGCACTTACCGAGACTTCATTACTAATACCTTATTGGGTTTGTTCCAGTATTAGCTCCATCTCAGTCGGCACTATTCCCTTATTCTCACTTTTACTCCTTTTGTATCATTCCTATGGACTTCTACACTAACTAGTGGATATCCCTGGGTAGATCCCTCCGGTTCTGGCTGGATCATGAGATTTAAATACCTATGCCTAACCACCTTATAACTCCATAAATTTAAGTACATGGTCGGTCTTTTGGGTATTCCATCATAATCCTTCCAAAATCATTGAAAAGTTCAATCAAAGTGTTTGATATAAATATCAAAAGATTTACACTTTGAAAGTTTTTTATTATCACTAAAAGCTCCCCCTTAACATGTGCACCGTAATCGTAGAACATGCTAAGTGTAGAGTGCATTGAGTCCATTTTATATGATCACATTTCAGTATAAATTAGATGCAGTTTAATCATATTTTCTCCCCTTATCCAAAATGTTAATCCCTTGATATTTTGGATTCAATTGATAAAACGTTCGGGGAAAAAATGTTACACAATATCTATTAGGAACATTTTAATGCTCCCCCTCAATATTTGAGGGTATATAAGACAGCGCTAAGTACAATAATTTGAATTTTTTTGAATTTACTAAGAAGTTATTGAAAATTTTATACTCGAGCACTCCTTATTCACCATAAAGACTACACTACATATAAACAAATTCACAAGTTCTTATGTACTAGGTTTGACCTGTTATGATAAGGACATCATATGATAAATCATATGGTCCTTTCCAGCAGCCGAAGGTCTCCCCCGTATAGTCTCCCACCAATGAATTTTTCTAGGCTCCTCATTAACCTTCTGTTCCTGAGTTGTCAATCAATAGCCTGGATCATAGCTCCTGCTCTTTCCCTGTCTACATTTCTCCAGACTGTCTGTGGCAAGTACTCCATCCGAATTCGCTTTAGAATGTCATCAAGAGCAGATCGAACATCGTTGAGTGTACCGTCACTAAACTTGTGGAGTTCATCAATACGCATCAATCTGTTCTTCTTGTCTTTATTATGATATATAAAGCCTTTGGGATTAGAGTATGCTGTATATGGTGTCTTTCGTTTTAGATATGATCTGTACGTATCTAGCCTTGTGAGGTTGAGCTTCTTTTGATAACTTTTGACAACTAATTGAAGGTCTTCCATACGCCTTTTGAGGACAATGCTTCTTGTAAACATTTGTAGTGAGACACCCAAAGCTAGACGTTCCTCAACGTCGAGATTTGTCAGCTTGCCTTAAACAAGAAGCAGCAGCATGCCTTCGATGTCTTGAAGGCAAAGTCTGTTGTAGTCGCCTTCTTTGAATGTTTATAGCTTGTCATCATTTCTACGAACAATGATCCAATCCAAATGTTTGTAATTATGCCATTCGATAATCTTAAGCTTTGTAACAGCAAGGATTCTATATTTGGAGTAGACATCACGAGCAGATTCCCTGTTTACTGCAAATCCATAGAATTGTTGACGTTTTCGCCCCTAGTGAGAGATGCCCCATAGTGCATGTTTGTCGTAGACAATCGGCACTTGACTCCACATCAAGTTCGGGACAAAGTCTTCAATGCATTTGATGTGTCCATAATCTACAGCCTTTGTCTTCGTTACTTAAGTTGCATAAGTTTGGCTTGAGACACCACCACTTAGATACGCAAGGTCGTTGTTGATGAAGTGATCAAAAGGTATTACTCGACGACCTCGTGAATTAGGTATCAATGGTAAGGGCTTGCGCAGATCATGTGGATATTGTTGTCCTTCGGGGTTGTTCTAGTCTAGTTGATTGGTAGTTGCTTTGCAGACTTCTTCAAGGAAATATTCAAGTTCCACCAGACTCTTGCACGAACCTTTCATTAACTCGTATGTTGGACCGGATAATAATACTGAAGTTAGAGTATCAACTTTGAGCCGATTAATCACGAATGCTGAGAAGTCTAGAGGAGTGTCAATCAGTTCATTAAATGACTCATGAGGATCTTCATTCTGAGCTAAAGTGCTTATCCAAGGTTGATCTGGTCCATGTTTAGCAAGCAAGGTCGGGAGTTAGAGGTTTTGTTGGTTTCTAAAACCAATCAGGATGCTGAGTGGTCTCATCAACAGGTTGATCTTTAGTAAATCTTGTACCAAAATCCTAATGTGCGAGTTCTTCAAAGTCTTCGTCAGTGTGTATTGGTTTCTCTGATTAAGCAGACTTTCCAGTAGACTTTTGATGAGATTTGGACCCTTCTTTAGACATGCCAGTTAACTTAGAGGTCTTCTCCTTTGGTGCACTATTTGACTCAGGTTCTTTTCCAGCTCTACTTCTCTTGGACCCCCGGTTTGATCCAGCGGAGGGTTCTTCATCTTCATCCTCATCATCTTGACGTCTTTTAAATATGACAGTATCTCCATATGTTTCAAGGATGTCTTTGTCAGTTTCATAAGCGTCAACTAATGCTTTGTAGAGAATCTTCTGCTGAATTGACCTGTCATTTGATTTGTTATTCTCCATTTTATTAATGAGAATCTTCTTCAGCTCGAGTTCAGATAGGTTAGCTGCTACAACATGGGATGCCTTAGCTTCATTGGATGAACGAATCAGAACTTCAGCTTTAAGTTGGTCATTTACAAACTTCTCAATTTTTGGCAAAATCTTGGAGACTTTCTCTTTAACTTGTACCTTGACTTGCTCCTTGATGATTTTCTTTATATTTTCATCAATTTTATTGATGAAGACTTCATTGTCAGCTTGAGCTTCGCTTCTAAGTTTGTCTGATTGTAGCTGAACATCTGCTTTTACAGCTTCATTCATCTGGTTGGCAAGGTACTTATCAACAATGCCGAGAATTGAAGAAACTGCCTCAGCAAATTGGTTTGTACGCTTGAATTCCAAGAAGTCATCTTCCAAAGCTTTTACTCTATCTTCAAACTTGAATAAGGAACCAATGGTTGGAAGATTTTGTAAGGAGGTACTTGGAACAATTGTTGGTGTGGGAACTGGTGTTTGTTGCTAAGGTTGAACGAGAGGAATGAGTGGTAGAGGAAGTGTTGTTACAGATGAAGGAGGCATTTCAGCATTCGTAGTGACGGGAACATCTACCAGAGAAGTTGACTCAGTGTTTAGATTAAGAATAGAGTCAATACATGTATCCGTATTAGGGTTGAGCATGTTGGAAATGAAGCCTGATGATACAGAAGAACTCTGCTGTTGAACTTCAGGAGTGACAACTATTATTATCACCTGAGTATCTTCTATGACTTGAGTACCTTGAACATTAGTCTGTAGAGCATCTGTCATTTCAGTATCTTTTCTTTCCAGATTGACGTTCACGTCCCTGTACAATTCATTCACTTCTTCCTCTTCATTTTTCTCCTCTTCATCCTGTTCTTCTCCCTCAACATTGTCTCTTTGATTTACTTCATCATATGTTTCATCATCAATGGATTCAAAATGAGAAGGTGTTTGTACCTTCATATCTGAACCCTCTTCTTCTTTATCTTTGTCATCTTGTCTTTCTTCTTCATCATGAGTGGAGAACTTAGGATGAACAAAGTCTTCACTATCATTGTCTGATTCAGTATCATCATCTTGACCATCATTATCCTTATTATCAGCATTGTCATTATCGTCTTTACTTAAGCTTACTTCATTATCATCGTCCTCGTCACTGGACTTCTAAGAAATCTGTTCATCTTCAGATCTATATGTAGGTACATCGGGAACCCTTAGTGAAACACCAGTTCCTTCATCTATACCTGAACCATTGGCGTGAGAGCTGTGGAATTGAGTCTTGCTTCTTTTAGTGACAATCTTCATCTGTTTAGCCTTGGATAATGCAATTTATGATAAAGTCTCTAAACCTTGAGTAGGTTGCTTCTTCTTTCCTGATTTAGCCACCTTAGCTGTAGCTTTGAGTCTTTTACCTGGAGAAGCTGTAGGGGCTTGATCAGCTTCTCCCTGGTCAATCTCCGTACATACTTTGGTATTAGAATCACTTTTCCAGTAGCAAAATCATGCATGGTAATTCCTTCAAGAGCTCGATTGGTTAGAGTAATCAGGAATTATGCACCCTGTACTTTTTAAACAGTTTTGAATTTTGGGAGATGAATCTCCTGTGTGAGAATAGGGTCCATTATTACCATTTGTCGGTCCACCTTGTTTCCTTCTTGTATTGATGTGATCTTTTTGACATAAAGTGTGATAATAACTTTGGGAATATTGGATAGTACATGTCTTTGTTCCTCTTTTCCACCTTGTTCTCGATTTGATAAACTAGGTCTTCCCATAGAAGGTAGACATAATCAACCTTCTTCTGGTTATACATACCCCAAATGATTTAAGCCCGAAAGAGACAAATTGGATCGAGTCCAGTTGCTTTACCACTAATATATTTGTTAGATTAAGGTTCCGAATAGATCCTCCAAGGTTGAAATGAGTATCAACCTGACATCATAGAGTTACTGATATCGTCCAGGTAACCAAGTTCTTTTATGAAAGCAAGAATATCCTCTTCAAATAGAGGATCTTCAAACTTCTGGCCAGGAAGATTTGGGCAAATCTAGAGCATATCTCTAAAAGTTTCCAGATCAAAAGAGTAATTCTTTTTGTTCATCTTGAATTTAATGCAGTGCTTGTGATAGGAAACAGTAGCCCAAAATTCATGCATGTAGATGGCAGGAACACTTGCAGAGATCAAGAACGCTTGATAAAATGGTGTAAGAGAAAGAACGTTCCAAAGCAACTTGAAAAAGGTGTTCCTTGGGCTTGAATGTAGTCTCAATCTGTATTACAATTCCTAATACAATATAAGTCTTAGTTAAGAGCCTTAGAATAACGTTGTTCTCGTGGAACAAGAGCATCATCAAGGGCTTGATGTTGTTCTTTTGTGATACTCATGATTCTGCTTAGAAAGAGTCAATACAGTTTATATATATAACCAGGTTTATATAAGACACTATAGAGACCTTTTCACTCTATGGTACTTAAGGCATGCAAGCACAATTAGAGTACTAAACATGGAAAGGTTAACTAATTTTGGCTTTAAATGGGTTTATGTTCACCTTTGTAACAATAATAGACAAACTAGGAATCTAGTTCATTCTAACTAGTAGGGAGTTAGATTACCTAAGTCTTGTTTTAGTTACACTAGTTAAGCCAATTTTAACTTGATTAGATTTCAAAGATAGCCAATTTTAAATTTTCTACCTAACACAAGATTTAAGTCACCTCTTGATTAGATCTTAAGTGTTTATGAAATTAAGCCTTTTGTTTCCTATGGTTAATTGAGAGAAAAACTGCGCATTCGGTTCAAGCAAAAACTGTGAATCCGGTCACTATTAAGAAACTGCTAAGTGTCGGACTTCCACTATATAGGAAACAACAATTCGGTTCACTATATGAAACTGCGAGTTCTGGACACTAAGCTAAAAACTGGCCAGAGTCGGAACACTTTAGTGGATCTGCTGAGTTCGTGTCACAAAGGCAAAAACGAGTTTCGGTCACAAGTATCTTGAACTTCGAATTCGGTTCCAACACAAACTGCGTCCAGTTAAAGCTAAGACCCTGCGAGGGCTAGGTTTAAAATTGCGAATCCGGTTAATAATAAAACTGCCAATTCGGTTTATATTATCAATTGCGAATCCGGTTAAAACACAAGTGATTCACGAACTTGTTATAACTTCAAAGTTCATCATGGTATTCACCTTAACATTGTTTTGCACCGCATAGCACATATTCATCAATTAATGATTCAAACGAGTAAGATTTTCATAACATTCAAAATTACCCATGAACATACACTTAAGGTTTTGATATTAGACCACAAACTTTATCATATAAGCATATACAACATGTCATTCACAGAACCCACAAACTTTTCTCATTAAAACTCAAGAACACATATTTTTGACACATAACATCAAGCAAATCTAACGCATATCACATCTTTATTAAAAACTGCTATACATGAATCATTAACACCCTAATGTGAACAAAACCCCTCAATCAATTTGAGTTTTCACACAGTTTTAATTTTGAAGAACCCTAATTTGATTTTTAGGTTTTTCGAACTTAAAACCATGTAAAAACAAAATTTATTCGAGATGTAGTATCATAAGGGTGTAAGGATCAATGTCTTTGTTATACCTTAAGCACGAATTTGATTGAAAATGGCTTTGGAGAAGATGACGATCGAGTGAGGGTTTTGAGAGAGAAAGAGTATAAGTGTGGTGTGTATGTGTGAGTGAAAACGGATAGGGGGTGGAGGTGTTTATAAAATATTTTATGTTTTTTACACTTCTGCCCCCTAAAGTTTGAGATCTTTTTCACTTTTCATTTATAATTTTATTTAGGCATTTTAAGTTATCACATTGGCACAAATAGTCCTTGTAGTTTTAACTATCTTACATAACAACTTAAATTTGCACATATTCTCTCTAAGGCATAAACAAATAATATTTAAGGCACACATAAGCTAAACTTAATTAACTTTCTTTAAAAATTGATATTCTGTTATTGTTTAAAAACCTTTATTCCTTTTATCAAATGACTTTCCGAAGAAGATATTTGACATTTTCTCCCCCTCAAACAATGATCCGTTTTCTATTTAAAGAGCTGTAGTCGTTGTTTGAGAAGTCGAATGTCTTTGAAAAGCATTTTCTAATGACTTAATGTTTTATTTTTGAAAATCAAACACCATGAAATAAGATTTCTCTTATTTTAACACATAAGCGCACTAACACGTACACTCATGGTAATATAGGAAGCATGGGTTGTGTTGCAAAGTAAACACAAGCCTTTGCATGGTCATAAAGTAGACCATGCCCGAGAATAAATTCCTGTTATGAGGTCAAGTTTTCTTTTTGAAATACTTGCCTTTAAGATGATGACCGGGTTGCTATCTGAAATAATAGCAAGCCATTTGACATGTTTTGAAAACATTTGAACTTCTGCTCGAACTTCAATTACAGCCTCGTATCATTATTAAATGACATTTCTAAGACTGTAAATGTTATCGATTTTCAGAAGACATGCCATTATTACCTCTTTTTATATTTTTCTCATTTTTTAATTTTTTTCTTTGGTTTTATATATTTTATATTTTTGTATTTTGTTTTTATAAATGTTTTGAAAATAAAGAAATAAATAAATAAAAATCTTTTTGGTTTTCTGGTTATTAATATATATACATATTTTATACAAGATATTTGAATAGGTACCACCACTATTCTTCAGCCTCATCTGCCAATTGTTTCAGAGTCTCCGGCGTAAAACTTCGCATTCCCAGCTTGTTGATAAGAAATTCAATTCTTTCTCTACCAAGAGCTTTAGTGAAGATGTCCGCTAGCTGATACGCCGTATTGACAAAGTAAAGCTCTACTACTCCGTTCTTAACTTGCTCTTTTATGAAGTGGAATCTGATGTCAATATTTTTCGATCGAGAATGTTAAACATTGTTGCAGCATAAGGCAATAGCGCTTTTGTTATCACAATACATTGGAATTTTATTGAATCCAAGGCCATAGTCGGTAAGCTGGGATCTCATCCAAAGGACTTGAGCACAACATCCTGACAAGGCTATATATTTAGCTTCCGTACTAGATATCGCAATGCTTTTCTGCCTTTTTGATGACCAGCTAACAAGTCTGTCTCCCAATAATTTCATACATCCAGATGTACTTCATCTAGTATCTTGGCAACCCGCATGATCAACATCTGCATAAGCTGTTAGAGCAATAGAAGAATCCTTTGGATACCAGAGTCCTCTATTTACGGTTCCTCTTAGGTATTTAAAGATTCTTTTTACAGCATGTAAGTGCTTTTCGGTAGGCTTTGCCTGATATCGGGCACACATGCATACAACAAATGTAAGGTCTGGTCTACTAGCTGTGAGATACATAAGGGTGCCAATCATTCCATGATAGTGTGTAGGATCAACGACTTTCCCTTGTGTATCTTCCAGTTTGGATTTCTCCACCATAGGAGTATCTATAGGGTCACTAGATTCCATACCATATTTTTTCAAAGATTCTAGTGCATATTTAGACTGGTTAATAAAGATGCCCCTAGGACTTTGTGAAATATGTAGTCCTAGAAAAAAAATGATATTTTGCCCATCATCGACATCTTAAACTTTGAACACATTATTTTAGAAAATTGGTCACATAGTTCAGGTGTAGTAGACGCAAAAATTAGATTTGTACTCAGAGAATATCTTTGCCTTGTCTTCTGATGAACAATGTGGGATCCATGGTTCCTTTAGAGAATTCCTGAGAGAGTAGAAACTTCGGCAATAGATCGTACCACGCGTGAGGAGCTTGTTTCAACCCATAGAGAGCTTTCTTAAGCTTGTACACATGATTCAGATTGTCTTGATCTACAAACCCGTCCGGTTGGCTGACATAAACTTCTTCGCGCAGAATGCCGTTCAAGAATGCCGTCTTAACATCCATTTGGTAGACGATCATATTCACGTGAGTAGCATATGTGAGGAAAATTTGAATAGCATCAAGTCTAGCCACTGGAGCAAAGGATTCCTCAAAATCAATTCCCTCTTCTTGATGGTAACCATAAGCAACCAAGCGAGCCTTGTTCTTTAGAATTCCTCCTAATTCATCAAGTTTCACCTTATACATCAATTTTAAAGTAATAACCATCACTTTATCTGGATGAGGAACGAGTTCCCAGACTTCAAGAGGTTCAAATTCATTCAGTTCCTCTTGCATTGATTCAATCCAACATGCTTGAGTTAATGCGTCTTTATA
>BQNB010145274.1:0-16740 GCA_026074375.1 Tanacetum coccineum
TCTTAATTGAATAACAAGACTGAAAAATTTAAAAATTTTGTTATTTTTGGGGAAAATGGGTACGTGAAAACAATAAGCAGGTAACATCAAATCGATAGATTCCTTCCCCAAACTAAAATGAAACATTGTCCTCAATGTTTAAGGCCGGGTTCTACGAGAATCAAAGCCGTTTATTAATTATTCAAAGATAAACGTGAATCGATAAGATTAAAGGATATCGGATTTCCCCAAACTAATTGCAAACAAAGGATAAAAAGCTCGAGTGAACCGGGACACAACACCGAACACGAAAGACTTCAAAAAATTTGTTTGTTCAATCCTACAAAAATGCACAAGTACAAACAACAAACACAAAGAACGGAAGAGTACAAGTCTCCTCACACACATTAGAAACTAGAAAGAAAAATAGAAAATGGATAAGCATGGGGTGAACTCCCACGAAGCGGCTTGTTTTTGTTCACCGAGTCGCAAGCTCGACTCGATCCTTGCATTCATTTGTCCTTAGGGAGAGAAAATGGAACTGGCTTAAAAGAAAAATGAAAAATAGAGATGTCAGGGTCAAAAACGGTGTCTTCACTCCCGAAGGAGAGAAATGAAGAAAGAAAGAGAATGAAGGTCAAATCTGAAACAAGGGTGGGAAGGGTGGGTAAAATATTGGCCATAAAATCATGAGGTTTAGAAACACCCTTAAACACTTTGGTTATCAAAATACCCGCTTCGGGTTCAAGACATTTTTCAACATCCGGTGGTTTCGGTGGAGGACGAGGAGATGATGGGTTGTCTTGATGATCAAGGTTAGGTAACTCATTATCTTCATCTTCGGAATCATCATTCTCAACACCTGGTGGAATTAAATCATCTGGAACAAGGAAAATATCGATCTCTTCTTGAACGGGTTCACTATCCTCAACGGGGATAGGAGATACGGGAAGAGACTCGATAATTGAACTTTGATTAGCATGAACATTTTCCTGTGACCGGGAAGTTGAAATCTCACAAAGCACAGTCATAAGACTAAGATATTCCTCAAATTCACGATCATTCCTTGAAGGAAGTGTAATGACTTCTCCGGCGAACTCATGGTGAAGAGGATCACTCCTTGGAGAAAAAGTAATCGAAGATTCATTTTGTTCTGGTTCATGATCGGAAATCACTTCGGAAGCGAGATTATGGGTAGTATCATCACTAAGCAGATTATCAAGAAAAGTTACGTCTCCTTCTGAATCGAAATAACCTTCCTCAAAATTAGAAGAAACTTCCATGGCTAGAAAAGCATCGATCTCATCAATATCGTCTTCTGGAGCAAAACACTCAACCTTATCGGACAAAGGTGTTTGAAATAGCACTGGTTCATTAGAAACGTTGGAATTCTCGATCTCGACATCATCAAAAAGAGGATTTATGGTGCTAGATTTGAAATCAAATTCAAAAAGAGGATTTGAATGAACTTGAAAATGAACATCTTTTTTAAGAAGAGTGAGTTCATCGGCGAACTCCTCAAGATTATCACTAGTCTTCACCGGAGAAGAACTAGGAGGAAGAGCATCGGAATGATTAGTGGTACTGCCACTAAATGGCTCATCTTTCGAAAAATCAATGACAGAAATAGCGTGAGCAAATTGCTTATTCTTGCTTTTCTTAGATTTTTCAGCATAAAAGACGAGTTCATCGCTTCCTACTCTTAACATTAATTTTTCTTCGTATAGATCAATGAGAGCTTTTGCAGTGCGAAGGAAAGGTCTCCCTAAAATAATAGGCACTCTCGGGTCAGGTTCAAAATTAACCACAACAAAATCAGCAAGAAAAGTGAAACCATCAACTCTAACTACAATATCCTCGGCTATGCCCATTGGGTGCGTAATTGAACGATTTGCAAGCTAGAGTGTCATTCGGGTGGGAGTCAAAGTTCCAAGCCTAAGTTGCTTGTAGATAGAATGAGGTAAAAGGTTAATGCTAGCTCCGAAATCGGCTAAAGCACTAGTCCTATCGAGTTCTTGTAAAGCACATGGGATAAGAAATTTTCCCGGATCTTCGAGCTTCTCAGGAACTTTGTTCATGATGATAGCAGAACATTCAGCATTCACGGTTGTAATGGCGATTTCTTCGAGCTTCTCTTTGTTCCTTAGCAACGAGCTTAACCATTTGTTGAACTTTGGCATTTCGACGAGAGCATCTTTCAATCCAATCTCTAAACGGAGTTGTTTGAACATCTTCAAGAACCTACTATGTTGAGCACTTGGTTTATCATTCTCTCTCACTTTTATCCTCTCGGGATATGGAAGTTTAGATTGATACAAATTAGGTCTTGGAGAATTAAGATCTTGAATTTCAACATTAACGTTTTTCTTTGCTTTTGGTTTTGGAATTTCAATGAAAATGGAATCTTCCTCCTCTGGAGGTGGGACTTGTGCGGTATTTTCTAAACTTGGTTTTTGCACTTTGTCCATTGACGTCTCCAGGTTTTGTTCGGGTTCCTTTGAAGGAATAGAAACAACGGGCGTAGGAACAAGAGGAGTCGAAGGTCCTTCACAAGTTTTACCGCTCCTTGTGGTGATAGCATTAACATGCTCACGAGGGTTAGTTACGGTTTGACTTGGTAGAGTACCTGAATTCGAAGACGAAGCGGTGTTGGAAGTTATGAACTTAGAAAGCATTTCTGTTAAATTTGTCATCTGGTTTTGTAAACCTTGACCTTGATTTTGCATATTCTATAACACAGCATCATTAGCCTTGACATAATTCTCGAAATCGGTCTTTGAAACGCCTTGCATCTGCGGAGCAGGAGCTTGATAAACTGGTGGTTGATTAGTTGGTGGTTGGTAAACTTGTCCTTGATTGTTTTGACGGTTTTGGTTGAAATTGCCTCCACGGTTTTGATTCGAATTGAAATTGTTTCCTTGATATCGGCCTTGGTTATTTTGAACATTTGGTTGATTAAAACCAGGTGGTCTCATTTGATTTGCCAAATTAGGAGGATTTCTTTGAACAAAGTTGCCAACGGCGGCGGTTTGTTGGAATTGATGAATGTTATCATGAAAAACGGGAAATTCATTCCTTGTTAATGGATAATTGTTGAAATTATGGTTTGAACCACATGTAACACAAACTTCCTCGACTGCTTTGACGGTAGCAGGAGTCGTAACATTCTTTTCACTAATAAGCAAATTGCTGGGTTATTTTAGCTGATAATGATACAATATACGATATTTAAGTTTATCTCACCTAAAATAGTTTCTTCATTAAAAAGTGCCTATTTTCCTCGGAGGGACAATTGAAAATTGCAATTTTTTTTTGCATATAAAGTCAATTAGTCGCAGTTACAATCATTACTAAGTTACAAATCGAGTCAACCCAGTTGATAATCACCAACAATCACAACCTTTTTACTACAATTTCAACGAATGGCTTCCATGAAATACTGCGACAAGCATAACCAAGTGGGATTCTTAAAGAAACCTGAAGAAAGTGCAGGGTTTGCAGAGATAGTAGATTTCTTAAAAGGCTCGCATATCAGGTATGCCTTGACTCACAATCCTACTATCCATGACTCCCTAGTCAAACAGTTTTGGCAGACTGCAACTGCCTCAACTCTTGCTGATGGGACTCTAGAACTAAGAGCAACCATAGATACTCTTGAGTATACAATCACTGAGGCATCTGTTCGAAGTAAGCTTCAATTAGCCGATGCTTCAGGGATTTCTATGTTGCCAAATACTGAGATTTTTGAGGGAATGGGGAATATGGGGTATCCAACTGATGGTTCTTTTACTTTTTGGAAAAGCTTTTTCACACCCCAATGGCGATTCTTGGTCCATCATATTTTACACTGCATAAGCCCTAAAAGTGGTGGATGGGATCAATTTGGTAGCAATATTGCAACTGCTTTGATTTGTCTTTCCACTGGCAGGGTTTATAACTTTTCAAAATTGATTTTTGATGGAATGGTGGCTAATTTGAAAAGTAAAACTAAGTTTTTGATGTACCCTCGCTTTCTACAAATGATTTTGGAAATACAAACTGAAAGCAAACACCCTTATTTGGCTGTGGCCTTGACCAAAAAGATTTTTGGAAACATGAAAAGGGGTTTTAGGGGGGTACCAAGACCTTTATTGCCTGCTATGTTGCCTGTTGTTGCTCAAAATGCAGGTCAAGCAGATCAAGCTGGAACTCAATCTCAACCATCATCCTCTACAGTTCCACCACCACCTACATCTCAACCTGCACCAACTGAATCCACCACCATTCCACCTACACCTGTAACTGAACCAACATCTGAACCTTCATCACCTTCTACTGCACCTGAACATGAAACCATGGAGCACCCCTTTGAGCAACCATCACCTGAACACCAACCATCTTCACCTAGACAAGAATATGACATTCCATAAACCTAGGCTCCTACTCATACTCATGAGGCAGAAACAGGGCACATGTCAGTAAATGATATTTTTCAACTGGTTCCACAGTTAATGACCAGGATTGAAAGCTTGGAGAAGGATCTCAAGCAGACTAAGCACACTATGAGGAATGAAATAGTGAAGTTGGTGAAGAAAGTTAAGAAAATGGAAAAGGTTGTCAAGAGCAGACGAGTGGTTCTCACTGATTCAGAAGATGAGGCTGCTGAAAATTCTTCCAAACAGGGGAGGAATTTACAAAAAGATGAATCAGAAGTTTTTGAGACTCCCAAACAAGGCAAATCTTCAGGAGAAACAGATATTAGTCCTCAAGGTTTAGAAGCAGCTGAAACTCTAGCTGAAGCCCTTAGTCAAATCAAGACCAAGAGGAGAAATGTTAAGACTAGAGTAAGGAGGAGACTGGATGCTGAAGATGTTAGTACTGGTTTTGAAGATGTTAGTACTGGTTTCGAAGATGTTAGTACTGGTTTCACAGATATTAAGTCTGCTAGTGAAAAAGTTAGTTCTGGTGGTGAACATGTTAGTGCTAGTCAAAGAGAAGGAAAGGCAGTACTTGAAGAGACTCCTCAGACCAAAAGAACAAAGAAACAAATCAGAGAAGAGCAGGCTAGTTTGGCAGAAATAGCAAGAATACAAGCTGAGGAAACAAGTTCATTTGGATGCTTTATTGGCTAAAAGATTGGCAGAAGAAGAAGAGTTAACTGAGCAACAAAAGCAAAGAAAAGCTCAAGTTCAGTTTGAAGCTTAACATTATACTGAAGAAGATTGGGATGCTATTAGAGCTAAGCTTGAGGAAATGCGAAGATAGAAAAAATTGTTATGCAAAAGATATGTCTGAAGAAGACTTTGCAAAGAGAATGGTGGACTTGGTAAATCAAAGAAAGAAATACTTTGCGGAAGAAATAGAAAAAGCAAAAAGAAGTACGCCTATGACTTAGTCACAGTTGAGGATTTACATGTCAAATTATCTGAAGAATCAAGAACAGGAAGCTTATTCTTAGTAAAGTAAGTTAAAGTTTGAGGAGATTAAAGAAGAATTTGATAAGCTGGTTAATCAAGTTGATAGTTTTGTTCCCTATGACTCTTAAAAGCTACAAAGGCAGAGTTGAAAAGTATTGGTAAGAGCTTTCAACAACAAGAAACAGTGAACTACTAAAAGGCAAAAGATTGATGAAAAGCATGTACACAACTACAGAGAAAATGTGAAAAGAGCCTGTAAAGAAAAAAGGAAAAAGAAGGAAACAGATAGCAAGGAAAGGGTTACACACTGCTAAAGATGAAGCTGAAAAAGATGAAGCTAGTGAAGAAGATGATTCTTCTTCAAGTATAAATGTTCCAATTAATCCTATTCCGTACTTTAAATCCCTTAGTATAGCATGCTAAAAGAACCATCAAGCCAAGGCATAAAAGGTGTATATCAAATAGAGTAAGGAAAATGGGTACTGATAAGTTTATATTAAGCTTAGGAGCCAATGGCTTAAATGAAATATCCAGTAATAAGAATCTTACAACAAATTATACAGATTATGATGAAGAGGTATATGGTACAGCGGGTCCAACAGAATGATTATGAGAAGGTGTTTTGGAAAACTTGAAGACAATGTTGGATCAACCTTAGTACTGATTTAGATTTGGACTTACCAGCCAACAAAAGATACTAAGTTTGAAGATACTATGAAACCTGCAGAGTGCAGTATTTGAACCTAGACTCAACTGATATTTATATGTTAGCAGAAAGAAAATATCCTTTATCAGCTAATGTATGTCAAACTATACTGAAAATGAAGCTTCTGGATGGAAAGATGAATGAGGATTGTTATAAACTTTTAAAAATGATGGAAAAGCAAGCTGGTGTTAGAAAATGATAGAGTTGTCAGTAGATGTGAACATATGTTGGAAGCTTAGAAGCGGGTCGCGGGTGGAAGAAGAAGTGGTTGGGTGTTGCTAACCCCTTAACAACAAATAGTCATCACTTCACCATGCTTAATAGGCATAAGGACTAGCTAGTCCAAAGCAAACGGTTTTGGTAAAGACTTCTCAAATCTGTTTACAATTTGCTAAAAATTGTATGGTTATTAACTCACCATATCTTATTTTGAAAGAGTTTGGCTAGCCCACAAGGCTATGGCTTGTGGTTACAGGCTGTAGAAAATTCATTATATGGTTGACAGTTTACCAAAAACTAGATGTTACTATAAACTTACCAATGATCATGTTCAAAAAGTTGAAACTAGTTATTAATCCACCAGGTGATGGTCATCGGAGTCCAACGCCGAGGATTAGCTAGCCCAAGAGCAAACGGTTACTTGGTAAAGGCTTATCAAATCAGTTGATAGCTATGATTGCAAAAAATCATATGGTATATCAACTCACCAGTGTTCATATACTAATAGTTGAAATTGTCATCAATGTACCATGTTTATCAACCAAACATTGGCTACACAGAGTTAATGGCTAACTGGTAAAGAGACATCAAATCCATTAAATTTTCAATGATTCAACCTCGTCACAATGAGTTTAACACACACCTAGAAGTTGTATAGAGATGTAGACAAAAACTTAATGATTTTGATGTATCATATAGTCAATGTTGCTGCTTATTTCAAGTGAATGCTTGAAAAGATTTAATGCAGCAAAATATCCTTAAGTAATGGTTTTCACGAGTTGCAAATCAAGAAAGGTCAAGAACTTTTTTTATACAGGAAAATCATCATGTTGTAGTTCAAGAATAATTCAAAGATAATGCTCAGACAAATCTCAAGAAGCTTATAATGAAGACAGCTCAAAGAAGCACTTGAAGATCACAAGTGAAAGTTAAGTTGGGGAGGATTGTTAGGAATTATTGTAAACAGACTTAATCAAGTAGTTATAGGATTAATCTGGTAAACATAGTTAAGTCTGCCAGTACTAAGATAAGTCTGCTGTACTATAAGTATTGCGACTGGCCTGACTAGTTATTGTCTGTTTTATATCACCGAATAGTTATAATAGTGTATCTTAGAGATAATCATAGGAAATGATAGATGCATTATCCTTTCACCCATTTGTAAAGCCTATTAGGGTTTCCTCCTTGGTTGTGAAGAAAAAGGAACCCTACGCATAGTGTTTCTAGGGCATCCAAACGTTTTACCTAAATAGAAATCAATTAGCAATATACGGAAGTTAGTTTTTACAATTGTTCTTCTTCTTATTCCATGGTTAAGATAGAGTTCCACGTTATCACAGAGTATTCAGAGTCATTGTCTCTCTTATAATATTAAGAAGAACACACAGCAATAATCAAAAGATTACTTTTATTATCACACCTTGAACCTGCCTAACTTTGCAGATTCCTAAACACTAATAATACTAATCGCTAATACTTTGTACTCTTACTCTCGTACCTAACTATGCCTTCCAAGGGGTCCTTTTATAGACTTCAAGGATTAACCCTATTAGGCTTACAACCTGACATGCTTATCTTCTCCTAATACAACTCGTCATGTATATCTTCTCCTAGTACAATCCTTCTAAAACTCTAAAACTGTTATAAGCAGTACTTTGATATTGCTAACAGTACTTTAACATAACTAACAGTACTTTGATATAACTACCAGTACTTTGATATAACTAACAGTACTTTGTTATCTGCCAGCAGTACCTTACAATATTTCCTAACAATCCTCCCCTAACTTGATGTCAACTTGCTTAACTTCAAGTTCCTTTAGTTTAAGCTTCTTCTAGTATCATAAATATGGGATATCAAAATAGCGCCGCTGCCGGGGAGAGGTGTAGCGATTTTTACGGGATTGTTCGTGTTTGAGCCTTGAAGATCCTTTCCCCGTGAAAGTTTTCGTTTTATATATAAAAACCCAAAAATATTTTTTTCTAATCTATTTTCTTTTCTAATTTCCTTTTATATTTAAATATTAAAAATAACCGTGTGTTAATTGTCATATCGGCTCACCTTTAGTGAACAAACTATAAGATAGGTATAAGGAGGGTCGATCCTACGAACTTCGACCCGAAAGGAGAAGGTTTTTAAAACGCTGCGCGCTTACCCGCTCCTCCGCTTCTTTGTGCGTTTTCTAGAGAGCTACCGTGCACCTTTGACTTTCGGTTATCAAAAATATTTTTCTTTCTTATTTTTTTTATTATTTCTTTTCCTTATGTATTATTTTAAAAATCTATAAATATTCTTCTCTATCCTCTTATTCGTTTAATTCTTATTCTCTCTACCCTCTTATCCGATAATTCTTCAACATGTCTTGGTTTTCGAGGTGTTTATGGTGTGGAGGTCCGTTTAACGGTGAAAATTGTCGGCATTGTACCAATGTGAGTTTCGGAGATGAGCCCGTCTATGACTCTAATTCAAATTCTTATAATCAAACTCCCGATTTTTCTAACCCACTTCCACACCACGAGACAGACTCGAGTTCCGACACGGGAGCAGCTTTTCAAGCAGAATTTGTAAAACTTCAGTAGAACTTTGAACGATTTATGGCTCAGCTGAGTTGCTCATATTGTGGCGGTCCTTTTAACGGTGGAAATTGTCTGAGTTGTAGCATTGTAGGAGCCGGAAACGAGTTTGTGCATGACCCTAATCCTTTTCCTTACGATAATACACCCGACTTTTATGACCAACCACCACAGCACCATGTCGAGACATACTCGTGCGAGTTATGTGGGAACGATTCTCACTATGATTATGATTGTCCACCACGGTTCCCGCTTGTCTATGAGCAGGAACCGTGCTACAATCAAAACTTTGGTGATAATTATTATCCACACAATTCACTGAGTTTTTCACAACAATATTTTTGTTTTGAAAACTGTGGGGGACCTCATGAAAGTTTTCAGTGTCAACCGAGAAATCAAAACTACTTTGAGCCTAATCCTTGCTATGATTCTAACTCCTTCGATTTTGATCAACCCCCGCAGTATTCCATCGATCATCAGCCTCAGATTATTCAAGAAGATCAGCAGTGGATAAGTGATAAGTTGATTAAATCAAATAATGAAATTTTTGAAAGTTTACGATCTATGTTTGAGGAGTTTCGTGAACGAGCGCAGGCGGCTAATCTTAGTACTCATACTCCCCGAGCCTTCGCGACGTTTTAATTTTATTTGCTATAATGACGATGACGATGATGACGAAGAGAGTACTATTCTTTTGAATGAAATTATTTCTCGGCTTCCTCCGTCTATTGTAATCACCACTTCCCCTCCTTTTTTATCAATTGAGGATCCCGAGGACTCTTTCATCATGGGGAATGAGGAACTTAGCACTATTCCTGAAATGAAATCGGACGAATTCATAAAGTCTAGTGTTGAGGACCTTGTTCCAATCCCAAGTGAGTCCAAGGATACTTCCGAGAGTGATAATGATTGTGATTTGCCTCCGTGTGATGATTTCTCTTCCATTGACATTCCACGGGGAAATTCTATGACTTTCTCTAACCCTCTCTTCGATTCAAAAGATGATTTTACCTCTAGTGATGACGAGTCACTATCCGATGAGGACGTTCCAGACATCAATGTTAAAATTTACTCGAACCCCCTTTTTGAATTCAATGACGAATACATCTCTAGTGTCGTAAATACTCTTTTTGATGAGGTGTTAGAGTACATCAAGATCAAGGACTCTTATGTTTCTAACCTTGATGAGCCAACTTTGCTAGTCACACCTCTTTTCGATGCTAATGAGGATGAATGTTTCGACCCAGGAGGCGATATTGATGAGATCGATGCTTTTCTAGACATTGATGTTTTTACGAATATTGAGGACGGTTATCATGATCCGGAGGGTGACATAATCTTTCTTGAGAGTTTACTTATTAATGAAACTATCCTTAATCTCCCTCCTGAGTGTTTCTAGATCACGACCCAAAAAGCTTAAATAATGAACCTGATAATTTCAAGAGTATGGTCAAAGTTTTCGACCCCGGGATTTGGGAGAAAACATTTTCTCCAACATATGTGAGGTTACCCTTTGAGGATCGCCATTATCTTTCCCTCACATTTGTTATCAGAATCTTTCTTCCTTATCTCACTTATTCTATGGATTCTCTTCTTCTTCTCTCCTCCGGGAGTGAGGACACCATTTTTGACCCCGGCATCTCCGTTTTTAGTTGCTATTCTCTAGAGCCGGTGTATCTCATCGGTGTGGAACTTTCATGTGCTTCAATGTTTATATAAACATCTTGAATGAAAGTCCGATGGAGATTTACTCTTCCACATGTTTCGTCCCTAATATCACGATGATTCGGGGTGAGTTATAACAACCCATAATTTTCATCAATGTAAATATCCATCTATTAAGTTAGATGCAATGTACTATCCATTGACTATATATGAACCACCTTTTTACTGGGAAATTTTTCGCTTTATTACATTACTTGCATAACTAAAGTTAACAAGCTCACGCAACCTACCTATGACAATCCTATCTACATATACGTCAAGCAAACATCATAACATGTCAAGTCAATGATCTATTATCCATTTTATCATATACATTAGCTATTTAACATAGTTTTCACAACGATATTATCAAATGAGCATAAATCGTTATCGTTTACATCTAAACCCTAATTCCATATAAAGTTAACATCTAAAGTGAATGTGCAAGCTACTAAAGCATATGTACAAGTAATATAACATCTCATTTGAAATATAAACTCCCTCCAAGTCAATATACAAGTCTTTAAAAGCACAATGTACAAGTCATTAAGCATGACATCCAAAATAGCCATTTTACCTCCGTTTTCCTAACGAATCTTGTACAAACTATTAAGTACAATGTACAAGCAAGCAATGATCAACCTTTAAACAACATTTCCCTCTATTTCAATCACTTGAACACATTTTTAAACTCTAGTTTCTAACCCGTGGCCTATTTCTTCATTTTTACCCATCTTAAACCTAAACCATTAATCAATTAAGTTGTAAATACTTAATATACAACCTTACATTTCATAATCCATCCTTATTACTCCAATGTACATGAAATTTAAACCAAAAACCCTAACCCGAACTAGTTTGAACCCGATACTCATTTTCCCTCCTTTTTACCTATTTTGAAAACCAACCAAGCAATCACACACCTCCATGACTCACCTAATTCATCTCCAAGCTGCTTACAAGCACCTCAAATCAATACTTGGTCCCCAAGTTGCTTTGTCACCTCCTTTCTCCTCCTTTCTTAGCCGCGGCATCACCAAGACCAAACACCTCCTCAAACCTAGTCCTAGCTTTGCATACTCACTCCATAGCTCTTCTACATTACCTTGTAGCTTCTATGAATCATCTACTTCAGCTCTAAGCCTTGACCTTAAGTTTTCTTGGCCACCAAGGCCATTCGAACCCTATATAAAGGGGTACACCCTTTCATTTCAAATCACACCTTCAATCTTTCTTTCTAACCATCAATGGAGTCCAATGTCTGATCAAGAACATCAATAGAAGTCCTAAGAAGTCCCAAGAGCAAAATACAAGTGAAGAAACCAAGTCTTGAAGCCCCGGAGTTGTTATTCTAGGCGTACAAAGCTAAAAGTCCCCATTTCGACCCGTTTCCAAGCTATAAGCTCAAAACCAGGTTCCATAATCTCACATTCTGTTTCCATACTCTTATAATTTTCATATGATCATGCTTAAACCATTGTTAAAATATTTGAACTCAAAAACATATGTGTTTTCCCTTTTTGATCCAAACCGAGCTCATGAAACCCTAATTTCTTGTTTTTACTTAATCTATAAGCTAAACTTGTAACATGTTTGTTGGGAATTAAAAGTCTTCTTAATACTGTTAAATATTAATGCTACTAGTCAATGATAAAAGAGAAGTTTCAACTGAAGACATTAATGATGATTGAAGACTTTATGGTTGAAGACTTTATGTTGATTGAAGACATTAATGATAATTGAAGACTTTATGTTGATGAGAAGTTTAATTGAGGTGGTTAATGTTGATTGAGGAGTTACAATTGATTATGGAAAGTATTGAATACATTTGATTAATGTTGACCACATAGTTAGAAACATATTGAATACTTAATTATGGTATTTAATATGGTTGACTAGATTGTTGGGAAATATATTGTAAAAGACTTAATACTGGTAGTATAACAGTTAAGTCTGGTAGTATTAGTTAATACTGGCAGTACTAATATTAAGTCTGGCAGTATTATAGTTAGTACTGGTAGAGTGGCAGTACTAGTTAAGTCTGGTTGTAATTTTAGTAATAGTTATCAATTAGCGTTGATTTAGGAAGAGATAAGCATTATCTCTTAACGCGTTTAGGGTTCCTTAAGCCTATAAAAGGAACATAGAATAGTATTGTAAACATATGAGTTGATTGAGTATTCACAATCAAATAGTAATAGTAATAGCAATTTTAGTATTTGTTCTTGTGTTCATCTTGGTATAGATATTGATATTCCGCGTCAATATTTATATTCACAGTCATTGTCTCTTATAGGATCTTTGGATTTATTCAAAGGACTATCAGTCATTCAAGGCTCATTCAGATCCTGTTTATAAGGACCTACAAGTGGTATCAGAGCCTGGTGGCTCTCGATCTAGGATTACAAGGTTTTTGAAGAAACCCTAAAACCCTAATTTTCAAGAAACCGATTTGTGGTAAAAGTTTTATAGGGTTTTGGAGTTAAATTGCTATAACAATCTTTATGATCGTCATCTCTACCTTTTTGGTATGCAATACGATCTTCTAGTATTGTTATTATTCAAGGGTTTCTTGGTATAATTGATTTATGATGATGGTTTTGGATCTCGGATGGAACTGTTATTCACAACAGTTTATTCTTATTGATTTATGGCTCGTATTTTTTGAAGATTATTTGAAGATGTGATTACGAAGACAGTTGATTATCGCTTATTTGATGTTGTAGTTGAGTTTCACAGATGCGTGTTCTTATCATACCTTTTAGCAGGAGGTAACTTGTTTGTTTTGTATGGTGACGAAGACTTGCAAAATCTAGGAATGTGTGATTTTTCTTAAGGTGCTCAATGCTCACATTCGCTATCACTTAAAGGAGTTACGTTATTGTGCTCAGTGTCTCATTATAGAGAATGAGGATTTTGTCAAGAGATTGCGGTCTGCTTATACATTAGGAGTATGAGTTCAACGTCGTGGATAGTACAAGATATAAGACACAAGTTTGGGAGATTCTACTTCTTCATCAAATTCGTTATACTCTGTTTTCTTCATCAGTGATCACTACATAGAGCCTACTGAGTTCGAGATTCAAGAGATGGTTAGCATACTTTCAGGGGAAGCTTATTGATTAAATGTTTAACCATCTGCAGGTTGCATATCTACTGAAGACCCCTACTTGATTATAACAAAAAGGGGAAGAGGTTTCGTTTCATTCGTATATTAACTTTAGGGGAAGTTCGTGCTTATTGGGTTTTGTCATTATCAATTAGGGGAAGATTGTTGGGAATTATATTTTGAGTTGATAAGACAAAACACGAATGAAACAAGATGGAAACATGAAGGACCAAAGTTGTAGTCAAAGAATACTACAAAAGATAAGAATTGAAAGATTTGGTCAAAGATAATGATTGAATAACTAATTGGTCAAAGATAATTAATTTCATCATTATTATCATTATTAATTGGTCAAAGATAATTAATTTTATCATTATTATCATTATTAGTTTCCATGTAAACCTTGACTCCTTATACTATAAAAGGAGGTCTAAGGTATGTAAAAGTTTTGCAAGCCTTTTATACTGAAAAATCACCTATCCCGCCTCCAGTTATCATACATCCATCTTCAAAGCTTAATCCTCAAGAATTCTTTCTTCCGGAAGAATTTCTGTCACCTAAGAAACAAGGCTGATCATCTTCATCTACCTCTTCCCTACCTCAAGTCTTTGAGAGAGGCGAAAGCTCTCGAAAGACAAGCATAGAGCGTCATGAGGAACAAATCGAATAAAATTCTAAATCATTTTAGGGAGAACTCACCCCTCATACGTATTTAGCATATAGAAGATAAAGTCGAAGTTCTCGGAAAAGGGCGGAGTATTATTCATCCAATAAGATTTGATATTATGTGAAACTGAAACTTCAACAAGCAGAGCCCAAATTACCAAACACCAAAGGAAACAAATGTGGGAAATAACCATAATATTTATCAGCCAGCTGCCAATTATCTTTGAACTAGGAACATAATCAACGACATGCAGATTCTCCACCAATTAGATATTGAAAATCTTCCAAGTCTCCATCAACGAACCGAAAAACCGCAATTGGAATAACCACCCAAACTACTAGCTTAGATATTGCTTATTAACCTTGCCACAGGATGTGTTGGGTATAAATATAAATCACTTGTACACAATCTTGCACTATTGTTATATTACAAAGGCACTATGTATTCTTAATACAAAGGCAATCCCTTTATATACCTTGTTGTTTCATAATACCGATTTATTCATCATATCTCATCATCATCATCATCATATGCATCATTTTCATCTTCATCACCCTCACAGCAATGCTTATTTTTGAACTTTAAGCATTTTAAAGAAAAATAAGCATTACTCTTTAAACATTTTTAGACTTTGATATCAATTTTATTACGTGTTAATCTTTAAGATAATTAGAATGCCTCCATCATAACAACAACAACATCTGAAGCATCGGCCCATGACCTCCAAGCTGCCATTAGGAAACAAGTTGCTGACAGTGATACACTGCGCCCTCAGAAGCCACAAGCTGCAACAATGGCAAATATCTCAGAACAGGAACACCGGTCCTACTGGAACTCCTGTAGTAAAAACAGGAAACTATAAAGAGTTCATCAACTGTCAACCTTTCTACTTCAATGGTACAAAAGGAGTAGTTGGTCTTATCCGCTGGTTTGAACGAACCGAATCAATATTCTTTCATAGCAGATGTGCTGAATAAAACAATGTAACATTTGCTACTGGTACCCTGACTGATGATGCCTTGTCCTGGTAGAATGCATATGCCTAACCTATGGGAGTAGAGAAAGCCAATCAAATCACCTGGACTGAGTTAAAAAGGCTTCTGATGAACAAGTATTGTCCCCGAACTGAAGTCAGAAAAATGGAAGAAGAACTTTACAATCTAACTGTAAAGGGAAATGATCTTAAACCTTACGTTAGAAGATTCCAAGAATTAACAGTCCTATGCCCGTACATGGTGCCAAACACTGAGAAACTCCTGGAAGCTTTCATCAGGGGACTACCTCAAAGCATTGAAGGAAATGTTACTGCCTCTAAACCTCAAACTTTAGAGGAAGCCATTAACATAGCCCAAAAGCTAATGGATCAAGTAACAAAACATACTCCAGTGCAAGTATCAAGTGATCACAAACGAAAGTTTGACGACAGAAGAACTTTCAACAACAACAACTCTCGCAACAACAACAACTACTGTAACACCAACACCAACAATCGCTACAATAATCACCAACCATAACAAAACCAAAGGCAAGAAGCTGTTAGAGCTTATGCTGTTACTCCATCTGAAAACAATAGGTATGCTGGAGACCTCCCATTATGTAAGAAATGCTATCTACACCACACCGGACCATGTACTGGTAAGTGTAATACTTGCAACAAGGTGGGCTATTTGACCAAGAACTGTCAAAACAAGAAGCCAGCCACTGGAAGTAATCAACTACCAGTGACAGTTGTTTGTCATGCCTGTGGAGAAAAAATGCATTATACAAATCAGTGCCGAAAGACCAACATCAATGCCCAGGGAAGAGCCTACATGCTAAGAGATAGGAATTCTCATCAAGACCCGAACGTAGTTACGGGTATGTTTCTTCTAAATCAACATTTAGCCAAAGTATTATTTGACTCTAGAGCTGATAGAAGCTTCATATCCATATCTCTTGCCTCTATGCTAAATATTCCATCTATTACAATAGATACCTTTTATGATATCGAAATGGCTGACGAAAACTTAGTAAGCACAAACACCGTTATCAAAGGCCGCACTCTAACTTTGTTAAATCAACCTTTCGAAATCGATCTCATGCTAATTAAACTCGGTAGTTTCGATGTTGTCATCGGTATGGACTGGTTGTCTAAGTATCATGCCAAAATTCTCTGTGACGAGAAAGTCGTTCACATTCCTATCAACGGTGAAACTCTAATCATTCGAGGAAACGATGACTTTGTCGTTTATTGTGATGCATCTCTTCAAGGTCTAGGAGTTGTATTAATGCAAAGAGAAAAAGTCATTTCATATGCATCTCAAAAACTCAAACCTCACGAAGAAAACTATACCACTCATGATCTTGAATTAGGAGCAGTGGTATTCGCTCTTAAAATCTAGAGACAC